>OZ016505.1:16754326-16769326 GCA_963966595.1 Physocephala rufipes | reverse complement strand
CAGTTTGATGTAGTAAACAATCGTTTACAATATGATACAAAAGTCGTTAATTCTCCCAGTGGCTTAATTGTTCAAACAGGAAGGAAAATTTTAACTTCGTTTAAAATGCTTTGTAAATTAAATTTGCTTAAAACTACTAATAGGAAGAAAATAAATTATCTTTAATTATGCACAGGCTCGAAAATTAAGTACCGTGGAGACGTGATAAAGACTAATAATACTTATGGAAACCTTCGGATATCTGTAAATTTACCCTGTTCTAATGAGCTAAATAAATTGTAAGAATTACTGAAATCCAATTAACTTGAATGATTCTCGGTATCTCTTATTACTGTTTTAGAAGATATGGTGAATATCGTCCCTTCTTATCTCTTCGCAGGCCTCGCTGATTCAATTGTTAAATCTACAGGATAATCTTTATCTTTGCAGTGCTTTCTTTTCTCTAATATTAATCTTCCATGTCTATCCATTTATGCATATGTGAGTGTCGCATCCTATGTTCAGTTCAATATTATCACAATATCTCAGGTACAGAATCTCAGCTATTCCGGTGTGTTTTTGTTTTATCGTGGAAGGATGCAAGCAAGTAACACTTATTCCAATCCACTTGCCCTCCACTAGATTCCTATCAACCTTTCAGTTTTGATATAAATCGGAATAGAGTGAAAAAGGAAATGAAGGGTGGTGAAGGTTCGAAGGAGAAGGATGAGAAGTAGGTGTAGGTGGAGGTGAATGAGTAGACCGGAATAACTGTTGTGTTCATTCATATTGTTACCATTTCCGTGCAAGCAATCTCGTCTTTATTTTTACTCTTTCTGATCATTCTTTTTGCGTCTTTAGGTTTGAAATTGTGCCCAGTTTTTAGTGTACTTTTCAGTTCGTAATCGTTATCTCCTGGCTTTCAGTAATTTCTTTCTTCCACACTCTTTTTTAAAATTTTTTTATCCCTCATTTCAACATTTATTTTTCAGCCGATTCTTTTATTGAATTTTTCAACCCGAATCATCGTAAAGTGCTTGAGGAGCAGGATATGGAAATTCGCAAGCGTACCGGATTAAAGGGTGCTGCACCGGGAGGCGATGAATGGATATACTTGAATACGTATTGCCGGGTGCCGGTGAGTACCGAGAATGAAAGGTATTAGTTAATGAATTGAAAAATACTGTTTTCTTCTTTTGATTGGAACAAATTGAACCGTTTTTCGAAATTAATATCATATAATATTATGTTAGGAAAAGATCATTACCGGCTTTTGTAAAGGTACGCAAAACTATTGCCCACCTAGTCCACCTGGTCCTATTGGACCTATTGGTCCGAAAGGCACTACTGGATCACCTGGTCTACCTGGCATACCTGGTCCTAAAGGTAATCGCGGTGATGTTGGCCTACCGGGACCCCCGGGAGTTGATGGGGGTCCCGGGGCACCCGGTCCTCGAGGTCCTAAAGGCGATATTGGTGTTCCCGGTCGTACGGGGCTTGATGGGCGTGATGGTGTTCCTGGAGAACCAGGACTAGATGGTGTACCAGGACGTGCTGGAGCTGATGGCATACCAGGAAAAGATGGTCTACCGGGTCGTGATGGTCGTGACGGTCAAAATGGTAAAGACGGAAAAGATGGTGCTATAGGACCGAAGGGTGCAGCCGGGCCTCCCGGAGAAAGGGGTCTTAAAGGTAGGTATTCAATAATAGAGTCGCACAATTAGTTTAAATCGTAAATACTCACTTGTATAGTGAGGGTGCTAAAAGGGGAAGAAGGATGGTGGTGTCCTAATTCCAAGATGGAATATTGAGCAGAAGAAATTAGCTTTCGAATATTTGTTTGGTTTCGTGTATTTTAAACGTCATCTTATTTTTTGTACAGCTTTTTTCTTTTCTTTTTTTTTACCAATTTCGCCTATTTTTCGATTTTATTTTATTCTGGAGCATCAGGATTCGGGATTAATAAATTAATCAGTGCTGGGACTGCGCCCACTCGACTAGCTTTCTTCTTGGATTGTACACCTTCAGAAGATTTCGTTACCGCGATATCTGGGTCTACCGCCGGAGCACACAACAATAAGCTAGAGTTATCAGTCACCGGATCGTCAAAATTCTCAAAAGCCGAAAATTTCGAATTAAATGAATCTAACTTATCCTTGACTGCCACCAATTCCTGAGAAATTATATTGAAGTGCTTACGAGTATTGTTTAAGAATCTAGTGAGGCCAATTTCCTTTTGTCGGCAGGATTCACAAAACCAACGGAAACCTTTATTCGAACCGAGGGGATCATAAGCGCGGGCACTAGTGCCAACACACACAAAAAACAAGGTCGCATAATCGACAAGTGCACAATCGCCGCACAATCCGAATCATTATTAAGCTTGCAGTTTTTGAAATTACACGTTAGAGCCATTCTTGCAAAAAAATGTCAAAAATTGTAACTTCCAATTTAAAGATAAATCAATGCAGCCCTCGCAACTAAAAGATACTTTTAACTGTGGCGCAACGAAATAAAAGAACAAAGCGCAACTGAAGATAGGAAACCAAACAAGAACTCGCGAATAAATATCAATTAGTAGCAAGCGCTTCAAAAACGCGTCTGATCACAACGATGACTATTTTCGCATTTATTCGTTACTTATTCCTATATTTATTTAATTGTTTCTATTTTTTGCTTTAAATCGCAAACACCAAAATCGTAATCGGTTTACTATTACCGATACGAGCGCGATGGTACACCACTTTTCATCTCCTTGACGTGATTTATTGTTGTAACGGTCTATCTTTAGATTTTGGCGAACTGAACTCCAGAGCTCTGAGAGATCGTTCCCTATTTTAAATTTTCTTACTTAGATTGTATTTAAAAACAATTGTTTTGCATTTTGTTCTATTTGCTCTTTATATCCATCAATGCCAATCTCTTCATCCCGTTTTTTATCGATATCCCCTAGTATTGATTCCTATTGCATTCTCAAGGGATAAAGAGGTGTAGCTATGTGTCTTCTGGCCATTTGTCTTTTTCGGTGCTTTTCGTGTAAAGGTGTAAAGCATAGATTCTTAAACTTATACATTTTTATTTTCTCTTACGATTTGACTTCCGTTGAAAACTGTGGATTTAAATCAGATACAGTAATGTTAGTACGGCTTCGACTACTCCTGATACTGTCTTTAGGGGTCCGCGGAATACATTTTTTAAAGCACTGCTTTAGAAGATTAAGTGAATACTTTAAAATTTTATCTGGCTTCGCTTTTTCCTTTTCGCCCTCATTTTTCTGTAAATGGTACTCGACAAAATTGATCCTTATCGAACGGACGCTTTCTTCCGATGTTATTATTTGTGCCTTTTCACAGCTTTAAACGAAAGCATTAAATGAAATACTTGATTTAATATCCCACACACCTCCATTGACTCTTGATAAATATTCCTTAATATCAAAGGACAAAGGACCCAACAGGCGAACGGGTTTTATCGAATTTATGCAAATTGCGAATTTTATGGGAAGGCAGCCAGAAGCCAGAAGCCAGTTCGTCATTCATAGGCGAATTTTTGGTAATGTCGTGCATGTGAGATTGTACGAGGTGTGGCTAATTGTCATAGCGTTGCGTTACACAGCTCAACGTGATTTGGAAGTTTTGTGTCTTAATTCCTGAGTTAGTTCCATAGTTGGACATCCCATCAAATTTGAGGAGTTCATTTTTCGTTTAAATAGATTGTGCCGCACTTGTCGCAGAGATCACTGTTTGACTGAGGTTGTTATTGGACCACCATTTGTCTTTGCTTGGTTGCAAGTGGCCATGGAAATATCCAGGGGCTCCACAGAATGGCTCTTGCGCTGGAGAGTATACTTCTAAAGCATAATTTTTGGCAATTTAAACTTTTTTTCGGTAATTTTTCGTCATTTATGCTGATTTTGGTTGGTTATGCCAAAATTTTGAGACACTAACTTGTACAAAAATATCACCCTATAGACGGATTACTGTTTATTTTTGTGACAACTTTTTGGTCGAGTCATAAGATGTGCAAAAGCGGGAGTCCTCCCTTAACACCAGCTGAATGAAAATTTACTAACAACAGTTACTACTTTTTGACATAAGTTTGCTCTAGTTTAATAACAGATACCGCTAATATTGGTTTCATTGTTTTCACTTTTGTTTTAGATATTCCAAATGCATTCCCCTCGCGCTGGTTTAATCATTTAATTGATTACCAGGTTGATTTGGTTTAATTGTACCTTTACCAAAACAAATGTTATTTGTTTTAAATGAACGTTTTAAAATTATAATTAATATTAATTTTAACTAATTATTACTAACGGGTTGATAATAAATTAAGAAAATGGCCTTGTTGGTAAAATTAAACCATCCTATCTTAAAACGTCTTATTTTAGATAACTGAGATTACTGGCTTTGAGACAAAAGCAAGTAATATGTATGAAATTATTTAATTATTGAAGTAACGTACATGCAATTTATTAATCTAAATCTCGAACTTGGCGAAGTAATGAAATTAATAGAATATTTAAAATTTCGTAAAGCATTGTGTGGAATTTTGTGAGAAATTTTTAATATTGATTGCATCATAGTTGGGTGACTGCTAGTCACGGTTTGAGGTATTTACCGGTGCTTCTCTATTTTGTTCATGTTTTTTTGGTGTCTCTATTATTTTTGTTTCATTCTCTTTAATTGTTTTGGTTTTACTTACCTGCAGGCATTGCTGGTCCTCGTGGCCGTCCGGGCAAGGCTGGAACCAACGGTACCCCGGGTATACCCGGCATCAATGCATGGAAAGTGCAGTTGCAAAATGGTAGTTTCTCAAGTGATCTCCTGGTGCCACCATCAATAGCCGGTGAGTATGAGTCATACAAAAATAGGGTCTCGCCTGTGTCGAAGACGAGATCCGTGTTTCTCGATTTTCCTTATGAATTGTCTGAGTATTAAAAAGATGCTATAAATAATTCATTTGAAATGGATTACTGGATATTCTGCTTTGCCAACTTTGTTTAGAAAGTCTACTATAAATCACTTCAGTATCCTCGTGTTTAACGAATTAACTATCAGTAAATCCATAAATCTTTAATCTGAAATTAAATTAAATCATTACTATCAATATAGAAATTTCTATATTATATATAGAAATATTCTCCTCAAAAGGATTGCCCCAAAAAACTTGATATTCCTTAAATATAAAGTAAACGCGAATATATTCTTAATTAAAAATATTTATTGAGGTTATCGTTCGTGTTCGTTGAGTGGCTGTTAAACATGTCTCGATAACTCATAAACATTTCTCGTACTTTAGGACAGGTGATGATGAGAAAAACAGTAAATGGAAATGTAGATCAATTACCGGTAGTCCGAAGTTTATGCTTTTTACTTTTTTAAGAAATTTCATACGGATTTTTCGAAGCCTGTATTTTATTGTTCTTAACAGATCTTAACGACCCTCATATTCAGCGTACAATTATAGTTGAAGAGGGGAAGACCTTAAATCTCAGCTGCGCCGCCACAGGCCACCCCGTACCGCATATCGAATGGCGTCGTGACGATGGTCGCACTATTAACGTCCATGGCATTGAAAGTAAGTATGATATACTATGATATAAATATACACGAGAAGTTCCAAAAATAATAAGCACGAAGAATTATCTCGTTTATAAATTTAGCTTCAAATTTGCCCCTCAAAAGTGTTAATACTTTTACTTCAATTATTTCTTGAGCTACACATTTGCCATATTTTTCAAGGAAAATTAAGTGTAATTAAAAATATGAAACATTTTTATTATGAAACCACAAGCTTGAACACCTGAAATAATCTGTTGATGGAAAGGATTTTCCATTTTTTCTAAATATGTCGAGTTGGAATATTTATATATATTATATACCTAGTTATTTAGCTTTTCCAAAAAAAGAACTAAGTGAGAGCTAGTCTAAAGCAATTGGAGCTCTTTTTACGGTATCCATTAAAAGTTATTTTATAGCAATATCTCTCTTTTAATCAGTAATTAATTCATAATTTATTCATTCTGCAACCATTACTTTTCCGTTACTTCCTTTTCTCTAAGTGTCTTCAGTGAGTGGCCCGTTTTTGAAATTCACCAACATCACCCGAAATCAAATGTCGGCTTATACTTGCTATGCCAGTAACGGAATAGCACCAGTGGCAAATGCTACATTTCTCGTTGAAGTACACTGTAAGTAAATTATGTTGTCGTAATTGGTGCAATGATATTTTATGTTGTTAATATAAGCTATTTTATGTAACTACCATTATAATGAAATATACTACACATATTTATATTTCCCACTGGATGACACAATATTTTAACGTATATTTTTATACACGTATTCTTGGTGATTATCTGAAAAGTCTGTTCCTACAAAGGAATTGCTTCTCGTGGAGCAAAATTTGTGTAAAAGAATACAATAAACATGATACTTCCTTAAAATTTAAGGTACTGAAAAATAAAATGTGGCCGACAGCGTGGAATGAAACGGCGCCTTGCAAAAACTTATTTTTTTGATATGAATGTTTTCGAATTTATTTGTATTAAGTTCATATGGAAATCCATTTAAAAAGGACCGTTTAAAAAATGTAAAAAAAGGTGTATATTTCTACATTTTTTATATGAAATCAACGGGGCTTTTATTTATACAGCTCTACTAAACGTAAAAATATGCATTCTGTATAGTAGTTTAGACTTTAGTCAACACGTATCACAATGAATCATAAATACCTTTTGAAATTATTTCGGAAGCTTTATAACCTCAGAGACCGACAAAGAAGTAAAAAACCCAAGCGGAATATAAAAAAGGAAGATTAGCTTATCATATCATGAACTTGTTAAATGATATCTGAAATATACCGAGCTATTGTTAGATATTTATCCTTATGAGCTTGAAACAAAACGTTTTTTTCAGTGTATTTGAAATAAGTTTTGTACTCGTTCAGCGGTTGAATTGGCTACTGTCGGTTTTTTCACAAAATTATTTTACACCTAATCATCAGATTTATAAACGGTGCTTTTCCCTTCTTTTCTTTTGCCTACCAAGTCACAAAATTGTGTCTCCTTTATTTCTCTTACTTTTATATCCTACACCGTAATCATACAAGGGATGGTTAGGAGGTGTATTGAATGTTTTCCTCCTTTCGTATCGTATTCAACGGCGGGTGGAAGACGGAAGAGTATAAGTATTTTTGCTCAGAATCATCTCATGAGTCGATTTAGCCCTGGCCGTTCCTCTGTCTGCCTGTCTATCTGTCCCTCGGGTGCCAGTCCCGTTGCAGTGTGGGCAACAAAATGGCAGTGACTGCTCAGGTCTGTTTTAGTTCACTAGCCACGGACTAGACTTGGCTAGTTCCGAAGCCTTACCAAAGGCGATAAATTGGTGCCACGGGTGATGCACAATGCATAGGGGTCTTTCCAACCCCGCTAAATATAAAGCCCACATAGATAGTGCATCGTGGGTAGGCCCCCTAGTGGGAGCTTCGTGGTGGCTGTGGTTGCCACCCAAAAATACGCGGGTAGAGACCATGAGTCTCCGCGAGAGTTGCGCGAGGAGGCAGACCTCCGTCAACTCATATGCCGGTGAGGGTCCCCACCGGCATAAGGCTTTAGATAGTGCCACAATAGTAACCTGCGAGGAATGTCCTGCCACACACAGGCTTCCACAGGTACATGGCAAAGCTACGGTTGGCTACCGTAAGCGAAATGGGCGCAGGTTGTCGCTATAAAGTAAAAAGGTACGTTCACAGAGTTCGTACTTGCAACCCCGTGCGGGATGGCCCGCCGTGTACTTAAACCAATCATGGTAGGTGTACACGTTAAACACAAGGCAGAAATCTGTCTATCTGTCCCACAGCGCATCGGTGGGTAGGCCCCCTTGTGGGAGCTTTGTGGTGGCTGTGGTACGACCCAAAAATACGCGGGTAGAGACCAAAGAGTCTCTGCGTAGAGTTGCGTGAGGAGGCCGCCTCCGTCTCTCGTCACTCGGCAGCCGGTGGCCAAACACCGGCAGAGGTTTTAGATAGGCCTCGATCGCCATACCTGCGAGGAATGTCTGCGCGTCCCAGGCATTCCAAAGGTACACAAAAGGTGCAATAGGGCAAAGTTGCTGCCGTGGCCGATGATTGCCGGTATAAAAGGTATTCACAGAGTCTACCTAGTAATCCCGAGTGTGGGTAGGCCCACCGTGAGTTTAAGCTAACTATATGCAGGCACTCATGTTAAGCACCGAGAGGCATATGTCTATCTGTCCATTGGTGTCTCTCATTAAATCTGGCAAGTTTTTCTCTAAAATGTGGCGTGAATATTCTCTATTATTACAAATTGGTATGGAAATTGAGCCCAGTAATCATTGTGTCACGTCCACTTTTTATTCCACTCTATTGAAATTATTAAGGTGAAGTTTTATGTCCGAAATGTTAGCATTGGATGTTATAATGTGTACTATTATACTACATCATGTGGAGGCCCTTTTTGAGAGGAATTGTGTTGGTCAGCGAGTTGTGTTGGTTGTGTGTGTGCTTAGTAGGCCTAAATTAGCCAAGAAAAGAAGAAGTGATATTGAAAGAGCCGGGTACCACCCACTGGTTATTGGGAACAATATATAAATTTATAATATGGCTGTAGAGTATGTAAGCTTCGGCCAGGCCTGAGCTAGAGCTCTTTTTTGTTTTCATTTCTCCGGACATACGGCAGTAAATCTTTTATTCAATCAGAAGTCGCCGCTTTTACGTCGAATAAATCCGCTCATTGTTCGTTTTTTTAACATATGTTTTTCTTTATTCCTTTGGCTTTTTGGACGTATTTTTAAATTAAAAAGTAGTAGTAAATTTACGCTACAGGACTTCACATTAACACCGCCTCAATGCGTTATAACCATTTTCTTTTCATTAATTTATAATATAAACGAATAAAGAAGAATTGAAGAATATAGTTTGTATTTTGCTTTAGTTTTTCGATTGTGAAGAAATATTAAAAAAATAAATATTTGAAGCTATATACTTTGAAAAGGTATGTAGATGTTTGAAATATTTACATAAAGAAATCCATTATTTATGCGAAAGAATTGCGTGAGGTAATTTAGCAAATGTAGAAAACGATGATGAACTAAAATATACTTAATTATAGAGAATGATAGAGATTTCTGAAATTGTGAAGTATTTTAATTAAGTGAGAGAAATAGTTTTTTATTCATGATATCACGTATTCATTAAAATTTTTCGCGTTGTACCGAATGATGGTTTGCGCAAATGTTTGGGTAAATTTTTCACATAGTTCTTTTAGTTTCCCTTTATTTTGTTTCTATTCTTTCACTTGGAAATAAAAAAATAAAATCAGTTTTAAATAAAAAAATGTTTTCTTAAGACTTTAAGATTTACAATTATTAGTATGTGCACACGTTTGTCACCATTGTGTCATAAAGTGTTTTAATAAGCGGTTTTCTGTGGTTTACAATTTTTATAACTTACAATTTCGATTCATCCTTTTGAAATTTTTCTTTTTTGTTTGTAGTCTCACCAATGATTTCGATCTACAGACAAATGATTTATGCTGAATACGGACACGCTGCGACGCTCGAATGTTTGGTGAGTTGCACATAAAAGAAAAATTATTTGCAAAAGAAACAAATACGATACTTTTGGCGAATAAATAGCAATAGAAGTCTACGAAGGACTGAGAAAGAAGGAAAAGCCAAACTTTAGCTAAATCCACATTTCGAAAATTGGCATAGAAATGTAGAAAAATATAAACTACAAGAATAATTGAAAAAACCACGCATTACAAACAAAAACCATACAAACAGCAAAAATATTTATAAATAGAAACATAGTTAGATATTTCTGGAAAATAATCATGTTTTTGTTGAGTAGTTAATGTTAATTTTTTTAGCACTTAGGTGGAACGGTTGTGATTGGTTAGAAAGAGATGTGGGCACGGTAGAAGGGATGGTTGACCGGAAAGTATAAGCAAGGTAATCATATTCCAGGTAATAAAAATGTAAATACCGAGTAGTATGCATTCTTAAAGATGAATCAAGGAGGAAGAAGGGAAGAGTCTCCGGAAATTGATGTCAATTTCTCACACAACAGTATCATAACTTAAGCAATTCGTCTCATTATTTTGCTTTAATTATTTTTAGTAGGTTTGTTCAAGATGATATCTACTATTATCTTCTATTACGTTGCTTGAAAAGGCCTCAACAATTTCTTGGGTTTCTTTGTCTCTTGGGTTCGGTGGAATGTATTTTAAAAAATTAAAAATTTCTTTATCAGTAATTTTTTTAATTTAATTATATATAATAGAAGTCTAAATACGCTACAAACTCGACTGCAAATAATCTGGAAACAACGCTCAAACTTATTGATTTCTCTGAAATAATTCCAATTGTAAGGAATCCAATTCTCTTCGATAAATCCTTTACCAAAAATGTTTGCCTAGTTTTTTTCAAGTGGATGTCTAAAGTAACATTCTCTGCTTTTAGTGTCTGCTTTTAGTTTCTCATAATAGACAACTTTTCCTTATTTGTTGTTGTTATATTACATCATTGATGAGGTTAATGCAAGGCTTTAATTCATTAAAGAGTGTCATAAATCTCAAATATATGGCCTTAAAATGTAAGACGAAAACGAAATAGTTTTTCCGCCTCGCTTTTGTGCTGTCCTCAGTTTCAACTCAATTTGCCAGCCTTTAGATAAGCAGCAGATAAAAATATGGCCGCTGACGCCTCCGACGAAATAAACAATTTTTCCTAGTGCCTTTAATGCATTCCAGGCGATAACGAAAGCAACGGTTAAAATGGCAGGCGAAATTTGCGACGAAATCTGACGAAACCAAAAAGGTTTCGTCGGTCAAATCTTTGAGCAGTTTTTATTGTTTTCTACAGCCGCTTTCACTCATTCACTTCTCTCATTCTTTCATTCACTCGCCCTTTTATTTTGCTTTTTAACACGGAGATAACAGCTTAATCGTCAGACATTTCAAAGCCGCAGGAATTCAACTATGTGTATACAACATTACCACAAACCCGTTGCTCTTGTTTGATTAATTGGATATCGGGTTTTACCCGGGTTTTAAAAAAGCTATGGATTAAATGTAATGGTTGAATTATTCGATAATTTCTGGTAATTACTAATTCTGAGAGTTTAGTTTCTAAATGACTAAAAACTAGCGGAAAGAAACTATCGAAAAAATGATTAGTTCATAGCTACCGAATAATTAGATAGCATATGCGCGATAGCTCCCAACACTAGCAACAAACCAATGGAAAATGGAACTACAATCGTAGAAGTCCGACGAAGGATGACGAAAGTTCTACATTTTGGCCATACCGGCGCGTTTTTTTTTTTTTTTTTTTTGAAGTCGGCGTCAACGACTCGTTTCGTCCTCGTCTTACATTTTGAGGCCAATACATAAATATTTACGATACAGACTTTTTACATGGATATGTTATCGTAAAAGCCGAAAATTGGAAAATGTCGACATTCCCCAGTGAATGTCAGTACATATCAACTACGTTGGTGAAAGATCGCGACCGAAGACCCTCATACATACAAAAAAGTTTTTTCTTGGACGTACGCCAAGTGCCTGTAAATGTTGGCATTCACCGGTGAAAGTCTGCCCTCTAATTTGTATGAAATTGAGTGCGAGAAACACTCGTTCCCCAAGAGTACTCAGAGTTTCGTAATTACGTGGTTCTTCTTTGAAGAAATGCCTTCCCTAGAGTAAAATACCAAACGAATAATTAATTGCTTTTATTAAACAAAAACTATATAAACAAGTAAATGTGCATCTACTCCATGTTTCCGCCTTACTCTTGATTTTCGCCTGTTTCTCTATTCGCTTCTCCCAAAAACTTAACGACTTTCAAATTACTTTTTATTGAAGTAAAAAATGTTAAAAAACTATAATTGAACATAGTCGACTTATGTGGTTGGTTTGCTGTTTTGTGTATATGCGACGTAGGTGTGGATCGATTTTCGTAGATATTTGTTTGTTATCCGCAAATAATATAAAGATTTGTTGGTGCGAAATAATAAAAATGTAATATAGTACAAAATAACTTATTGCTGGATTGAGCAGAATTTTTGTTCTGTTTTTGTACATCTAAAATATTGTCACAATATTTCTGTTGCATGGTTTGTTTTATGGCATTATTACACAAACCGAAACGAATGGAAAGATTGCGACGCTGGCTCTGAAAAGATGCTCGGAATTTTTTTAGTATACAAAACTCTCGTCAGCTTCCTTAGATAAACAGCCTTATAATGTATCACGATACGAAAACGTAATCTTCGATTTTCTTTTGCTATTTCCCCTCTATTATTCGATTTAATGAAGAAAAGATGAAGAATAACGCCAAAATAACGAAAACGAAAACGTAACGAGCACGAATCGAAAACTAGATTTTTGTTGGTGTTTTTTACATGCCTTCCCGTGTTCGATTGGAAATCACTTGATAATGTATCACGAATACTTCACGAAATGGTTGTCACAATTTGACGATAACAAAAAAGCGTTCGTCACAGCGAAGAAGCAGTGTTACATATTTATTGCCGGAGAGGAGGGGTGAAAGTAGGTAAACAAGCGCATATTTTCTGTAGATGCCAAAAACAATAAATTGGAAAATGAAAAAAAAGTGAACGAAGAAGTTTCATTATCGGAGCCGGGAATTGGTCTCGTATTTGTTTCGTGTTCGTCAACGTTTTAAGACAGCATTTTTTAATTTAAGACAGCATTCTCCTGATGTTTGCGGATGATGTTAATTTGTTTTGTTGTATTTATCAAAACTGAGTGCGTTGCTGCCACAAGTGAATATTGTCATATTAGTTGTGCAAAATTAATTACATAAAATTGAGTTTAAATAATACAAGTAGATGATATGTGCTCGTTTTTGATGTCGCCGATTCGTACAAAAATTGCGCAGCAAGGAAAACCCGATAAGAGAAGAAAATGTTTCAATGAATGTTTATACCGATTTCGACGTTTTAGGTAAAACTATTTAGGGAAATGAAGAGAGCACAAATGAATTCAAAAATTCGTTATCTTTTTAACTCTGGGGCTATTAATTATATTAGAGGCAAGTAATATGGATTAGGTGTTTACTCTAGATTCAAGATGATCTTAAATTCTTAATCTTAGAATCTTAAATTATATGAAGGAAATATAAACCCTTTACCATTTTCCAAATACCAAAATTAATAAAGGACTTTTGGATCCTTCCAGGCCTTAATTTATGGTTGTTACAACAATGACACTAGGCAGTACTCGCATACTCAAAAGTTATACGAACAAGAGTACAAAATAAACACTTCAGAGTATAAGAATCAGTAAAACAAGTGCAACTTTATGTGATGAACGCTGGCGTGTGAATTAAGAGAAAAATTATAGCAAAAATTACTCCAAGGGTCGGTCCTATACTAGCGTAAAAAAACGTAGGGGAATTGGCAATCCCTGACCATCCCTAAATATATTTTGTATAGTTTAATTTTGGCTTTCGTACGTATGTATCCCATGCGCGTTCGCATGTTAATATATTTTCTTGGCGTTGCGATTACCATATGAAATACTCATAAGGATACCGCTACTATAGAAAGACTACAGTCTTGTCCTGGAACAGTCTGCTGGATGCTGGAACCTTTTCAGCTTTCAGATAACGCTACAAAAGTTGGCGGGCTATAAAAATTGACATTAAGAGATCAACCCATTACTTACAATATTCTTTATTTTTCTCACTATAAAAATAATTTCACAGGTGGAGGCATTCCCGGAAGCCATTCGTTATTGGGAACGAGCTTACGATGGTAGAATTTTAGATCCTGGTGAAAAGTATCGCATTGAAACATATCCTGATGGGTGAGTAACTTGATATTTGAAATCATATTTTGTAACCAAAATCTCCCTCTTCCTGTTATTATCCTGTTCACAGCTTTAAAACGACCATGCGTCTGACTATTAACAATTTACGAAAAGATGATTTCGGCTATTATCATTGCGTGGCCCGAAATGAATTGAATGCTACAATGGTGAATTTCGAAATCGCACGTAAGTTGGCAATAGTGAGAGTATTGGTTGTAAGTTTCTTCCGTCCAAGGATTAATCTTTTCATCGATTGCAATTCTTCAATTTTAGCTCAAGATCCGAATAGTGAAACACCGTATGTTGGCAAAGAGATCAGAGTTTACGGACAACGTCCTCCCGAAAGCGAATGCCCTACTTGTGAGCAATGTCCCGATCCCAGGTAAGCCTGAAGCATATAATTCAGTCGTGAGGGGAGATCTGCCGTTTTCCATCTGTATTTATTTCTATTTATTTATTATGGCAGTATTATTTACGTTCACATCGCCTGAGAAAAAAAAGACTGTAAAGATTTTTGTAAAGAAAGGAAAATTATCACCGGGCTGTTGTAAAGCCAGATTATTAAATTTTCTAAACGATAGGAGAGTCTATACAGAAGTTATGCTACAATAATTAAAATTCAATCGTGTCCTTTTATCATGTTTTACCATTTTTTATCCTTTCTTTACCATCATCATACATATTTATCATCATTATTTACGTTCGAGTAATAACTCTTGAAAAGGATTTATCTTGAATTTATTGCTCGAATTTTTTACAGTCTCTTCTCGATTTACTTCTGCTAATATACTTTTTTATGTTTCATCGTATTACATTACGGGATATATAATCTTGACTCTTATTATGATAATAATCTATTCAGATATTGGAATTTCTGTCGATTGGTTGCGAGCCATTAAATTCATTTTATTATCCATGATTAAATTGAATATTTTTAAACCTTCCACACTGAAATGGACATATTGTGTGAACGGAAAAATATGCAAAGTTCCGCCTACAAATTCAGTTTCAATTATTTTGATTATCCCTTTCAATTATTTTGAGGTTGCGATGTCTTAATCTGATTAAGAGCCCGACGATGGATATGCCGTAACCGATATGATATCTTATCTCATCTTCACGTCAGTCCATCTATTCATTTAATCTATATATATATATAT
>OZ016505.1:16739816-16754126 GCA_963966595.1 Physocephala rufipes | reverse complement strand
TGCTTTGAATCATTGATCGCTTCTTTTTATTTTTGTTTACATATAATTTTTTTTATAGTTTTAAGTGAGGTAATGCTGAAGGCACTACACCCTCACCCTTTTTTTAAAAAAAAATTATTTTATTATCGCAAAAGAAAATAATTTTTGAATCATTATTTATCTCTAGCTTTGATTAAATTATTATTATGTAATTCTACTATTTTACCATCTATTAGCAAATTGCTATTTGTTCCATTTTGTGATACTATTTTAAATGGACCTTTGAAAGGTAAGTCCAGTTTTTTCTTGTTCCCAACTTTGACATATACGTAATCATTTATTTTAAAATTAGACTTATTTACATACGTTTGTCTATTTCTTCTGGTTAATTTAGCTTGTTGTAAATTCTTTTTAGCCATTTCTTGTGCATGTTGCAATTTTATTTTTAGTTCATTACAATAATCATCAATATTATATATCATATTCTTGGTTTTCAATATTTCACATGGAAGAGCACATATTTTACCATAAACTAATTCAAAAGGAGAGTAGATTGTTGCGATATTGGGAGTGGTATTATAACTGTAAACATAGTATGGAATCAATTCATCCCAATTTTCCACATTTTGCATAGTCATTAGATAGTCATTAAGAACCCTATGATTCCTTTCAACAGTACCTAATGTTTCATGATGAAAAGGTGTCGAAGTTACTTTGTTTATATTTAATAATTTGCATACATTTTTCAGTAGTTCGTTTGTAAACTCTGTCCCTTTGTCTGTTTTCAATTTTGTAAAACAGCCATACTTTAATATGAACTTTTCAACTATAGCTTTCGCTACACTTACTGCATCTTTTGTCTCTAGCGGAATTGCTTCAATAAATTTTGTTAATTCACACTGCAGAGTTAAAATGTACCTATAATTCTTTGATGGTTTTAATGGACCTACCGTGTCTACAGTTACTACTTCAAATGATGTATTGGGAGTTTCAGTTATTTGCAATTTCTCTTTAGTATACTTACATATCTTGACCTTATTGCAAATTCTACATTTGTTAATATAGTTTTTTACCATCTTATTCATCCCTTTCCATACATATTTCTGCTTTAGCTTTGCTATGCACCTTTTTATTCCACAATGTCCTCCTTGTACTGAGTCGTGATATTCTTTAATCAATTCTTCCATTTCCTCTATATTCGTTATCTGCCTTGGTGGCCTGTAGATTAATATATCTAGACATCTTTTCAATTTTAATTCCTCTTGCAGCTCATTAAATACTTTTTTAAATGCATGCATGCTTATTTCTTTAAATATCAAATCATCCTCTGATAGCGCTAATTTCTCAATTCCTAACTTTTTTGTTTCAAACAATAGCTTCTTCAAAATCAATTTTATGTCTGATAATGATTTATCGCTATATTCTACAGTTAGTTTATTATTTGCTGCATATACTTTAATTCCTGGTAGCTTTCTAAATCTTTTATCCTTACTTTCTTCAATATCTTGTTGCTTGAATACCAACTTTTTTATATGTCTAACATCCGAAATTGATGTTGCGTTCCAAATGTGGAGGTGATCAATCTCTTTATCTGGAACCACAATGTTAGTATTATCATCGCATACATATTTCCTATCATTCTTTTCTAAATTCTTCTTCATATTTCTTGTCAAAATATTTATACTGTGCTTTGGTATCATTTCTATTAGTTTTTTAGTATCTAATTTAATTCTAGATAGCGCATCCGCATTGGTATTTATTTTACCTTGCTTAAATATGATTTCAAAATCGTAGTCCATAAGGTCAACTCTTATTCTCGTTAATTTGGAAGATGGATTCTTGTGAGTAAAGAGGCTTACAAGTGGTCTATGATCAGTATAAACAATGAACTTTCTGCCAAATAAATATGGTCTAAAATAATTAATTCCCCAATGTATTGCTAATAATTCTTTTTCGATTACTGGTTTATTCATTTCATGTTTGTTAAGGCTTTTGCTTGCAAACGATATAGGTTTATCCTGTCCTAATTCTCCTTGTGATAAGACGGCTCCTAACGCATAGCTAGATGCGTCTGTTGTGAGAATAAAAGGTTTCGAAAAATCTGGATAACTCAGAACTGGTGGAGTAATCAATTTTTCTTTTAACATATTAAATGCTGTTTGACATTCTTCTGACCAATTAAATATTATATTCTTTTTCAGTAGATTATTCAGTGGTCTTGCTATATCTGCGAAATCTCTAATAAATCTTCTATAGTAATTGCAAAATGCAACAAAACGCCTAACTTCATCTGAATTTTTGGGAATTGGATAATTCTTAATTACATCATATTTACTTGGATCAGTTAATATACCATTTGCTGTAATCATATGTCCTAGATACGTGACCTCTGGCTTAAGAAAGATACATTTTGTTGGATTTAACTTTAAATTATATTTACGGAGTCTAGAGAATACTTTCATTAAATTTTTATTGTGGTCAATTAAATTCGAACCAAATACTATAATATCATCCACATATAAAAAAGCAGTATCTTGTAAACCACTCAATGCTATCGTTAGCATTCTTTGAAAACTGTTTGTTGAAATCTTTAATCCAAAAGGTAGCCTTTTGAATTGAAAATGACCATTGCCTGTTGAAAAGGCTGTTAAAGGTCTTGATTTCGGATGTAAAGGAATTTGATGAAAAGAACTTGTCATATCTAATGTCGAGAAGTATTTCGCTTTTCCAAGCTTGTCTAAAACGTCTTCTAATCTAGTCAACGGAAATTTGTCATCTATGACTTTTTTATTTAATTGCCTAAAGTCAACTACTAATCTCCATTTCTGCTCCCCATTGCTATTCTTTTTGGGTACAATTAAAATTGGTGAGTTGTACGGACTCACTGATGGTTCTATTATATCTGTTCTCATTAATTCTGAGATTTGGCGGTCCATTTCCTGTAGTTGAACGTTTGGTATTCTGTAGTTTTTTATGTAAATTGGTGATTTGTCTACTGTTGAAATATATTGTTCATAAAAATTGTTAATGGTTAGAGTTTCTCCCTCTATATGAAAAATATCTTGATATTCCCGGCAAATTCCTAGTATCAAGTCTGAAGATGTTTTGTCTAAATTATCAATGTTTAATAACCCTTTAATTTGTTCAAATCGTCCCTTAAGTCTGTTTCTTGTGTTGTAACTCAATATGTCAAAATTTTTTAGCAGTTGAACTTCAATGTTAGTTTTATTGATTTCTATAGGAGTATCTCTAGTATTAAGTAACTTTACATGCTTTATTCCAGTAGATGGTACTATTGCATTCGCTATAAAAACTCCTTTAGTTATTTCCTTTCCACAAATCACACTATCTTCATTCAAATCTAAATCAATTGCTTTTATTATCTCTGACCTTGGTGGTATTACGATTTTATCTATATTTTTTATTTCCATTATCATGGGTAATATTAACTCCTCTTCTTCATATAGAATCACTAATGCACACGTTTCGTAATCTATTTTACAAGCATATTTCAAAAGAAAATCACGCCCGATTATTCCGTCTGTTACTAAATTATCATTTTCATTTATTACTTTAAAATCATGCTTTATAATCTTATCTTCTATGTTTAATTCTAATTTAGTTTTTCCTATAATGACTATTGTGTCATTGGTTAAGCCATTTATCTCACCTATTTCGCTTTTTATTATTATGTTCTTACCTAATGTTCTGTTCTTTATTATAGATATGTCTGCTCCTGTATCTACTAATAAATTTATTGGTTGACCATTATGTGCTAATCTTATCTTAATGTAATTAGTACTTAAGTCAGAATAATTTGACTGTATGTTTATGATCTGTTTCGAAAATTTTTGTTTGAACACCCCGGAGTTTGTTGACCGGGGGCATTCCCGTTTCCCGGAGAACGCCTAAAATTGTTAAAATAATTATTATTGTTACGATAATTCATATTTCCTCTTAAGCTTTGATAATTCCTATCAGTTCTATAACCATTATTTCTGAAATTATTTCTATTGAGATTGGAAAAATCTTTACTGAAATTCCCTCTACGTCTTTGCGTTGTATTGTAATATATTATTTTACTTTGAGATGGATTTTGCCTTATCTCCATTTCTGTTGCTATTTGTATTGCTTCAGACAGCTTAGCTGGTCTTGCTGCTGCTACCACAGGTTTAAGGGATTCATTAAGACCATTTTTAAATGCTGTAAGCCCAATTTGTTCATTTAATTTTACTATTATCTCTCTATGTTCTGTACCTTGTTCATTAATTTGTAAATCGTTTAGTGTAGCTATCAATGACTCAATTTTCGTAGCAAAATTCTGGATGGATTGACTCCCTTGATAGCATTTCGCTATCTCACTATGTATCTTAGAAGTAGTCTTATTTGACTTATAAGATCTTTTTAATGTTGCTTTTAAAGATTCTAAAGTAGTTGGCTTTTCTTCAGCTAAGATTCTATTTTTAACTTTTTCTGCTAGACGTGTTGCTAGCACGAAATTTATCAAAATTGTCTTCTGTGATTGATCTCTGAGAGTGTCATGGTAAAATTCTATTAGCCCTAAGAAATTATTTAGTTCGTTTATACTCCCTTGAAATTCCGGTATAATTTTGGTGGCTGTGGTTATATCAAAATCTGCCATATTATTATTTTTAGTGTCTTTACTAATCAAATACTTATTAATTTCTTCTACTTTATTTTCATACAAAGTTCTTAATTTCGGCAGATCAGAGCTTGACGCATTTTCGCTTATATTAAGCCAAGTTTCTTTTATTTGTCTTTTAGATGTCGTAATATAGTCCTCCGTATATGTTCTATTTGGAGCCTTTTTTAATTTGGCTAAAAGTGAATCTAAAAACTCCATATATTCTAGTCATTTTATGCAGGAACACTATTTTTTAATGTTTGTTTTTTAATGTACTTCTTATAGTGACTATGCAACTTAAATGCTAATAAAAGTATTAAACAAATACAATTGAAATATATTATTAATTCTAAATTTGAAGCAGACACCCCTGAAGCCGCTGTTGACGCCGATGATGCAGCTGCAACATTATTATTAATTGTTTCTTGTTTAGATGATTTTGATCCCATTTTTAATTAAAAATTTTTTTTTATTCATAAGCAAAAATTTTTTTATATGTCTATCCAAAAATTTTGTGGAAAACTTTTTTTTTACATATAAAACAATACATTTTAATCAAAATTCTTCCAGCCTTCCTGTTTTAGAAACTGTAATTGCTTTATTAATTTCTTTTTCTGTTGTCCCTGACTTATGTTTATGACTCGCTGCAAGTCTGCACAGGATTTTTGAAATCTTCTTTTTCTGCCTCCCCGTTTTTTCGGTTTAAATTCCGCTTGAGCAATCTTTTCCTGGTACTTCTTTAGATTTTGCTTGCTGATCTCCTGACGTTTGCGATATTCCTCTAGTGTTAACGGCTGCGGACCATTTCTTATCGGAGGTGGCTTAACTTGTTGAACTTCTTGCTCTTCTGTTCCACTTGTAGTTGGTAGTTCTGGTACACTGTGTTCGCAAATGTTTTTTAATATTTTATCAAAAATTTTATTGATTCCCCGCTGTACTTCTTCTAGGGACGTTATTCTTTCATCTGGTTCTGTATCACCCAGAAGATTACCAAGATTTCTATATTCGGCAGGATCGCCATGTAATGCAGGTTGTAAATTCTTGTGGACAATCTTTAATATTTTTTTTTTGTAAGTGAAATGAATAATTTTCTTTTTCAATTTAAAAAGAATGGGAGTTTACCTCTGAGCCCTCCGGCCGCTTCTTTACTCGCATTGACATGCAAGAATTTTCTGAGCAACTAGTGCCGTTTAAACATGCTGAGCATAAATATGCCGAAAATGTAAAAGTTCTGAGTTGAGGTTTAGAACTAACTTTATTGAACAAAAGTTTCTCTTATTTATATTACTTATTCACTAATACATTGATATGTCAACTTAATCAAAACTTATAACTAATCATTATTGAAAAGGGAATGATTGCTTCAATCAGCAATTTCTTCTTCCGCATATTGATCTATAATCATTTAGTTGCAATATTGACCCATTACCTTACTTAATAAAAGTAACATGAGCCTTATTTTGCTGATCGGTCATAAATGCTAAGCGCTGCGACACTTTCGAATACGCTGACCTAATTTTCGCGCTCTAGCTTATACTGAGCGGTCATGTAATGCGATCGATCATACAAAGCAAAGGCATGTTAATGTGTTTGCTTTGAATCATTGATCGCTTCTTTTTATTTTTGTTTACATATAATTTTTTTTATAGTTTTAAGTGAGGTAATGCTGAAGGCACTACAACAGAATAAAAACCATAAATCATCAGAATATTTTCAACCTCGAATTATTAGCAAAAAGTAACATGAAATGATACTACTATTGACGATCGTCATCAATAATAGAAAGACACAGTATAAATAAGCACTGATAAAGTACTCATAAAAGAAGATGATAAAGATCAATCGGCAATAGTTATTACAAATAGAAATGATCCTCTCTGCAAACCCTTACATTTTTGAATTTATTAAATTTGAGCTAACACCACTGTCAGACATTGTAACAAAATACATAGTGGTTTAAATAACTAGTGGCTCAACAAAATACAAACAACTTTTATTTTTTGAAAAGAAACTCCCAGTTAAGTTTAATAATAAACTGTTTTAAAATATTAAGAAAAAAATTACAAAACAATTTGCAAAATAAATCATTGCCACGAATAAGAAATTTGATTGAACCTTTCTTTTATTTAGTAAATAAATCACTGAAATTAAAGAAGATCATTATTAACAAAATTAATACAATTAATACAATTAATACAATTCACTCATAAGATTTACATTAAGGAAGGTTGGATTAAATTTTTTTTTGTGAAAAGGCAGAGGATTTGCCCAATATTAACTGAATCTATAATGTCAAGTTTTCAAGATAGTTACTGTATTATTTTTATTAGAACTTATTGTTAATACCACTGTATGAAGTTCAGTACTTTCTTTTGTAGATAAAATTTGGAATAATGTATATTTGGTAAATAAACTAAAGATGTGTATCGGATAATTTCAGAAATATGCGCTGACGGGTAAGTAGCCGGTTTCCTTCCGGACAGATGTCGCAACGTTAAGGGGCTGGTGCCAAATATTTGGCCCACGGCATCAGCATTGGTCGGGTGGGCAGGACAAGAGGGGGATTTAATTAACATCTGCCTTTTCCCCCTCCCCTATCTCAATCTCCCACTCCGTTTCAATTTGCATCCGATCATCATACCGGTTTTCGCGACAGCCTTCTACGAGCCTTCTTTGCTTTGAAGCATTATCTTTTTCTTCTGTAAGACTCGGCTCAGAATTTTCTCTGCAATGAGGAGGACCTTCCGTTGGCTGATGGTGGTTCATTGAACCCCCCACTTTCCCTGAGCACGGCCGAGAGCTGAGCATGCCCCAGCAGTCAGCAATAACCCTAATTTATTTTCCTTTTACTCTTTGCCAATGGCGCTAAACTCTTCCTCGGCTTACTGGAGCTGCTGAGATTCCTGAGATGAACCTGAAGAAGGTTTCTCTGTGCTCGCAGTTCTGGTGTGCTGACGAAGAGTTCCAATAGCCATTTTGGTCTCACTTATCCCCGCCCTTCCTCCCATTCGTTACAAATGGCGCCCAACGTGGGGCCGCTCCGAAAATGGTGCTACCAACAATTTTCTTTCTCTTTCCTAAAAGCCCCACGAAAATCTTTTTTTTTCCTTTTCGAACCACGACTGCTTCAACAATTCTGTTTTTCTTTCTCTTCACAAGGCCTTCCTTAGCATACTGGAGCTGCTGAGATTCCTGAGATGAACCTGAAGAAGGTTTCTCTGTTGCTCGCAATTCTGGTGTGTTAACGAAGAGCTCAGCGAAAATCTTTTGTCCGTCCGCGAATGTGCGCGTTGCCGAAGCAGCGGTTCCCTAACGACAGTAATTCTATTAAAAAAAATTTTTGTTCATTTCGTAAATTGCCATTGACTCCTTTAGTAGACCCGCAGGAATTTCGGTTGTTCAACCTTGGAGTTGATCCGTACCGCGGTTATACGCCTTCCTGCGATAGAGTAACATATTCAATCCTCAGAAGGGGGAGATCGTAAAGAATGATTTGTATTGCCCTGTGGCTCCATTCGATTAGAGATTTTGTCTCGTGAATTAATTTACGTCGCTGGATAAATCATCGGAGGGATCCCAGGATGAATATTAACTAATGTTATTTTGTTGTAATTTTTTTTTCTTCGCGAGTAGATTAGCCCTTGTCTTCTAGATATTTTTCCTAGCAGGAATTACTGGACAATTGTAGACATGGCGAGATCGTGAAGGTCGTTTTGAGGACGTAGTGATGAGTAAATTTAACATTGAAATTTTTTTTGCAACTCCTGCTTTCACGGAGTAAGGCGAGATTGAGAGAGAAGTTGTAGCGACATCTGGACGGAGGTCTCGGCTACTTCGCCTTGAACCGCTTAACTTTACGAATTAAACAAGATTTTTTTTTTGGTTATCGCTAAAATTATGTAATGTATTACGAATAAATATATATGCTATTGCTGAATGATGTCTTAATGGATATATAGTATATTTCGGTTAAAAAAAATCTTTATTCAACCAATGCTTTGAACGTTTAGAGGGCATATTTGAAGGGGATATTTAGAACTTATGCCGAAACATTAATTAAACGGCATAAGTTACATTTCAATTTCGTGACATTTTTGAATTTTTCTGGTAATAAGCCTGTGGAATTTGAGCCACTGAGCTTTTCGCGACCATTAACTGCTTTTCCATATAAATATTTTTTTTTGCCTTTCTTATTAAAATGTCAGTGGTTCGCAGTCCGCCAATGGGTGGGGCGGCGGCTCGAAACTCGAGTGATGGACCTCGGTGTACGATCTGTCGCGACCTTCACTCGGGTGACGAGCTGTCGACGACCTTGTGCGGACACGAGTTCCACTCCAATTGTCTGAACACCTGGTTACGTAATAAGACGACGTGCCCAAACTATCGAGTAGAGCTGATTAGTGCAGAGGGCGCAGTCGTTAGAGATACGAGGGTGGCTCGAACGAATGCCCAGGGGACTAGACCTAAGACGCGGTCTTACTCCCGGCAACAGAACCTACAGAACTGCCTGACTCCGGAACGCACCGTATCGTTACGACCAGTCCTGGGATCGGCAGCAGCGCCGAAGAACGAGACAAACGCGATGTCTGAAGATGTCTGATGTCGGTGATGTCTGAAGATACTCAGACGGAGGATCTGCTGGGTTTCACTTCCCACAGTGACCAGCAATCACCAAATCTTAATGAAACAACAGTGAAACAGCTTGTGACTCAAGCCGTTCGAGAACTGCAAACTCATTGATGTCGAGAGTGAGCCAATCGTCGACTTACAATCTCCCGCTTTCCATTCAGAAGAGTATGCCGCTTTGCGAACAAAATTTATAGATGAGAAATTTTCTGATTTCAAGATCATAGACCATTACTTATACCATCGTAGTGAATTTTCCACGGGGGATGATAACGTGGATGACCTTGGTTGGAAATTGTATGTTCCCACGGAACTACGAGACGCGGTGATTCGGGCAGCTCACGATTTGCCTACCTCGGCACATGCCGGAATAGCGAAGACTCTGGAGAAGATTCGCAGACACTTGTACTGGCCAGGGCTGAGAACACAGGTTACGCAGTACATCGGACAATGCGAACTCTGTCGCACATCAAAGATACCTAATCGGGTTTTGCGACCCCCGCTGAGAACCTTTCCAACCACCAACCGACCTTTCCAGAGATTATACATGGATCTTATAGGGCCATTTCCTCGAACCAAGCGCGGCAATATGGGCATCCTAATCGTCTTAGACCACTTCTCGAAGTTCACCTTCTTGAAACCTCTTCGGAAATTCACTGCTCCTTTAATAGTCGACTTTCTCCGGGATTCTATATTTTCTTGCTTCGGGGTGCCAGAAACCATAGTCACAGACAATGGACGACAGTTCACTTGTACGAATATGAAGACATTTTTGGACGGCTTCGGTGTAACTCACACATTCACAGCAGCTTATTCTCCCCAAGCTAATGCCTCAGAGCGGGTTAACAGATCAATCAACGAAGCCCTCCGCTCGTATATCCGACAGGATCAGAGGACCTGGGATGAATATTTAAGCAGCATAAACTGTGCGCTACGTAATTGTTTACACCAGTCTATTGGCTACGCCCCATATTTTGTTCTATTCGGGCAACACATGGTCACCCATGGCAAAGACTATAGCCTACTGAAGGAATTAGATCAGTTTAAAGAAGAGTCAGTGAGAGTAACGCGGCAGGATGAAAGAGGCAGAGTTCTGGAGACGGTTAGGAAACGGATCCGACAGGCCTTCGAAAGAAATCAGAAAAATTATAATCTCAGGTCGAGGGTTCGGTCGTTTGAGGTGGGACAGTTAGTGACACGACGAAATTTTCAGCTCAGCAAGCAGGCGGACCATTTTTGTGCCAAACTGGCACCGACCGGCGTACCTGCCAAGGTAGTCGAAGTACTCGGTAACTGCTGCTATCGTTTAAGTACACCAAAAGGGACTCCTCTAGGAGTGTATCATGCAAAAGATATATGGTAGAAAATGAAACCACTAGACCTGAATCGCGACATCAGAAGCGAAGACCTATGCACACCCTTTTTCAGCTGCTGCTCTGTCTCGGGATTCCGATCAGCACCTGTGTCGTGAGGGTGAGATTTTTTCTCAGTGGCAACCTCACTCGAACGATCTGGGTGGCCACGCTAGCCACCGACTGTCATGGTCTCCGCATGGCTGGCGTGATTGATACGTGTCAAATTCTAATTCGACATAATCAATCACGCCACCTAGTCTCTGTTCCTACACTTGCGATGAGCATGTGTGGGACAGAGACAACTGATAGGTAAAGGCCAACAGCATAAAAAGTAAGTGAGAAATTGTCGAGTTGAGGTTGACGCCGAGGGAGAGTCAGAAAAAGCGATCGAGGAGTTTAGACGTCGGGTCGGCTGCAGGTGGACCGAAATTCGGTTGCTTAAAATTTAATGAAAGCTTAGTTAGGAAATTTACTTATAAAACAATATTTTCAAAAGTATGTGAACAACAATTAATATTAATCATATATATAGGGAAAATATCATAATATAAATCCCGAAAAGTTCATAAGAACAGCATTCAATTACATTTTTTTTGAGTTCCATTTTGTCGGCTGCGAGAAAAAATCACGTTTTATTCGGATCTGTGTGAAAGTTAAGCAATTAATAAACCAAAGAAGTTTAACAAATTACTTTCAATTTTGTTCATGAATAACTTTCGATTTAAAGCAACCTAAAGTTTGTGACGAATGTAACTACCTGAGTTTTTAAATACATGTAGTCAAAGTTATTTATATCAAAGCGAAACATTTTAAAAGTTTGATTTTCATTGAAATGAATTCAGCCGCTCGTGAAGATTTCTGTAAATACAGAATTCTGAATATTGCCGTTTGGGTATATTTAAAGTGCTGATGTGTTTTTATCATTGAATAACGAAAAAGTGAAAATTTCATCCAATCGCTGATGAAACGGCGCCATTTTAGAATGTTGAGTGAGAAAATAGAAGGCGCCATAAGAGAAATCCAACACAAAAGTAGTTCTGGCAGACGAATAAATGCAGTCAACTCTTTTATTAAAATCGAAGAAAATTATTTTCGGAACAATCCAAAATCCACTTTAGTGTTCTCTAAACGACGATAGTGCAACCAACATTTTACAGATTTTTTTTTAAATTCAATACTGGAATGCGTCACTCCAATAAATCTAATATAAATAATTAACATAAAGGTAAACAAAATGAACAGCATCACCGAAGCAATATTCAATGCAAGGGTGCTCAAAAACGCTCAGAGCAAAAACTTAAACATACATCAATGAAAATAAGAAAAAGAAGGAAATTAAGATGCTGAAAAGAAGAAAGAAATGTAAAATGATTAAGAAAAGAATTAAAGTAGAAATTGTTTAACAAAATCAATGTATCAAAAAAAATATTAAAAGAATAAATAACAAGCAACGGCAGATAACCTTCGGTCTCGGCGAGAATCATTGGCAAAGACAAGGAATAGGATAAACCAGCAACAAAATAGTCTACAAAATCAGCATCATCATGGAATAAGAATAGACGCAGCAAGAATGATATTGTATGGTAAAAATTTGAATTTGAATAAAAATTGATTTGAATTGAAAATTTAAAAATTGAATTGAATTGAAAAATTCAAGAATATTGTAAAAATTTTTTTATTAACCCATCACTTTAAAATATCTCTCTGAAAGATTTTTTTGAATTTTTCTTTCAATAAGATAATTATGTAATACATTTATGTAATTGCAAATTAATTAATTGACAATTAATTCTCAATCAATCATGTATTCGTATCTTACTTGCAAATTCTCGCTCACACACTTACAATCTACGTACAATGCAACAACAAATAATAACAATTGCTCATTAATATTATTTAAAGTCATTATATTGTCGATGAGTCCTTGTATTTGATTTAGTTTATCAATAGAAGACTTTTAAATAAATTTTGTTGTTGGAAAAAAAATTATGACAAGAAATATAAAATTAAATGGCGTCATAAAAAAAGAAAGGAGCTATATGCTTAATACATTCGGAGATAGGTAAATAATCAAAGTATAAGAACAAGAAGAACGAATAAGAATGAAGAAACAAAATCAAATGAATAAATTCTTAATAAGAATTAAACTAATTTCTATCGGTTGTATTAGCTTTTTTCACTTTAAACGAAAGAATAAACGATAATAATTCTAAAATGAACAAAAATTTAGAAGTAAAAATAAATAAATAATAATAATAATAAATAAATAATATAAAAGCAACAAGGAAGCCCAATAACAACAAATTACTTACCATTACCTATTGTACTTTAGTATCTAAGGAAAATTTAGTAAATATTTGATTTTTATTGATTTACTTTTATTAAGAATGGATTCGAATGTACCCACTGTGCGTCAGTAAATACAACTGAAACACAGAGAAAATAGAATTACACCAAAATAATCTAAAAATAATACATAAAATGGAATTAATAATGTATGAAAATAAGTAAATAGAAAATTGATACAGAATAAAAACCATAAATCATCAGAATATTTTCAACCTCGAATTATTAGCAAAAAGTAACTTGAAATGATACTACTATTGACGATCGTCATCAATAATAGAAAGACACAGTATAAATAAGCACTGATAAAGTACTCATAAAAGAAGATGATAAAGATCAAACGGCAATAGTTATTACAAATAGAAATGATCCTTTCTGCAAACCCTTACATTTTTGAATTTATTAAATTTGAGCTAACACCACTGTCAGACATTGTAACAAAATACATAGTGGTTTAAATAACTAGTGGCTCAACAAAATACAAACAACTTTTATTTTTTGAAAAGAAACTTCCAGTTATGTTTAATAATTAACTGTTTTAAAATATTAAGAAAAAAATTACAAAACAATTTGCAAAATAAATCATTGCCACGAATAAGAAATTTGATTGAACCTTTCTTTTATTTAGTAAATAAATCACTGAAATTAAAGAAGATTATTAATAACAAAATTAATACAATTAATACAATTAATACAATTCACTCATAAGATTTACATTAAGGAAGGTTGGATTAAATTTTTTTTTGTGAAAAGGCAGAAGATTTGCCCAATATTAACTGAATCTATAATGTCAAGTTTTCAAGATGGTTACTGTATTATTTTTATTAGAACTTATTGTTAATACCACTGTATGAAATTCAGTACTTTCTTTTGTAAATAAAATTTGGAATAATGTATATTTGGTAAATTAACTAAAGATGTGTATCGGATAATTTCAGAAATATGCGGTGACGGGTAAGTAGCCGGTTTCCTTCCGGACAGATGTTGCAACGTTAAGGGGCTGGTGCCAAATATTTGGCCCACGGCATCAGCATAGGTCGGGTGGGCAGGACAAGAGGGGGATTTAATTAACATCTGCCTTTTCCCCCTCCCCTCTCTCAATCACCCACTCCGTTTCAATTTGCATCCGATCATCATACCGGTTTTCGCGACAGCCTTCTACGAGCCTTCTTTGCTTTGAAGCATTATCTTTTTCTTCTGTAAGAATTTTCTTTGTAATGAGGAGGACCTTCCGTTGGCTGATGGTGGTTCATTGAACCCTCCCACTTTCCCTGAGCACGGCCGACAGCTGAGCATGCCCCAGCAGTCAGCAATAACCCTAATTTATTTTCCTTTTACTCTTTGCCAATGGCGCTAAAT
>OZ016505.1:16727316-16737316 GCA_963966595.1 Physocephala rufipes | reverse complement strand
TATATATATATATATATATATATATATATATATATATATATATATATATATATATATATATATATATATATATATATATATATATATATATATATATATATATATATATATATATATATATATATATATATATATATATATATATATATATATATATATTGTGAGGGTGAGATTTTTTTCTCAGTGGCAACCTCACTCGAACGATCTGGGTGGCCACGCTAGCCACCGACTGTCATGGCCTCCGCATGGCTGGCGTGATTGATACGTGTCAAATTCTAATTCGACATAATCAATCACGCCACCTAGTCTCTGTACCTACACTTGCGATGAGCATGTGTGGGACAGAGACAACTGATAGGTAAAGGCCAACAGCATAAAAAGTAAGTGAGAAATTGTCGAGTTGAGGTTGACGCCGAGGGAGAGTCAGAAAAAGCGATCGAGGAGTTTAGACGTCGGGTCGGCTGTAGGTGGACCGAAATTCGGTTGCTTAAAATTTAATGAAAGCTTAGTTAGGAAATTTACTTATAAAACAATAGTTTCAAAAGTATGTGAACAACAATTAATATTAATCATATATATAGGGAAAATATCATAATATAAATCCCGAAAAGTTCATAAGAACAGCATTCAATTACATTTTTTTTAGTTCCATTTTGTCGGCTGCGAGAAAAAATCACGTTTTATTCGGATCTGTGTGAAAGTTAAGCAATTAATAAACCAAAGAAGTTTAACAAATTACTTTCAATTTTGTTCATGAATAACTTTCGATTTGAAGCAACCTAATGTTTGTGACGAATGTAACTACCTGAGTTTTTAAATACATGTAGTCAAAGTTATTTATATCAAAGCGAAACATTTTAAAAGTTTGATTTTCATTTAAATGAATTCAGCCGCTCGTGAAGATTTCCGTAAATACAGAATTCTGAATATTGCTGTTTGGGTATATTTAAAGTGCTGATGTGTTTTTATCATTGAATAACGAAAAAGTGAAAATTTCATCCAATCGCTGATGAAACGGCGCCATTTTAGAATGTTGAATGAGAAAATAGAAGGCGCCATAAGAGAAATCCAACACAAAAGTAGTTCTGGCAGACGAATAAATGCAGTCAACTCTTTTATTAAAATCGAAGAAAATTATTTTCGGAACAATCCAAAATCCACTTTAGTGTTCTCTAAACGACGATAGTGCAACCAACATTTTACAGATTTTTTTTTAAATTCAATACTGGAATGCGTCACTCCAATAAATCTAATATAAATAATTAACATAAAGGTAAACGAAATGAACAGCATCACCGAAGCAATATTCAATGCAAGGGTGCTCAAAAACGCTCAGAGCAAAAACTTAAACATACATCAATGAAAATAAGAAAAAGAAGGAAATTAAGATGCTGAAAAGAAGATAGAAATGTAAAATGATTAAGAAAAGAATTAAAGTAGAAATTGTTTAACAAAATCAATGTATCAAAAAAAAATATTAAAAGAATAAATAACAAGCAACGGCAGATAACCTTCGGTCTCGGCGAGAATCATTGGCAAACACAAGGAATAGGATAAACCAGCAACAAAATAGTCTACAAAATCAGCATCATCATGGAATAAGAATAGACGCAGCAAGAATGATATTGTATGGTAAAAATTTGAATTTGAATAAAAATTGATTTGAATTGAAAATTTAAAAATTGAATTGAATTGAAAAATTCAAGAATATTGTAAAAATTTTTTTATTAACCCATCACTTTAAAATATCTCTCTGATAGATTTTTTTGAATTTTTCTTTCAATAAGATAATTAAGTAATATATTTATGTAATTGCAAATTAATTAATTGACAATTAATTCTCAATCAATCATGTATTCGTATCTTACTTGCAAATTCTCGCTCACACACTTACAATCTACGTACAATGCAACAACAAATAATAACAATTGCTCATTAATATTATTTAAAGTCATTATATTGTCGATGAGTCCTTGTATTTGATTTAGTTTATCAATAGAAGACTTTTAAATAAATTTTGTTGTTGGAAAAAAAAATTATGACAAGAAATATAAAATTAAATGGCGTCATAAAAATGGAAAGGTAAGTAAATATGGTATGGAAAGATAGAAAATAATCAAAGTATAAGAACAAGAAGAACGAATAAGAATGAAGAAACAAAATCAAATAAATAAATTCTTAATAAGAATTAAACTAATTTCTATCGGTTGTATTAGCTTTTTTCATTTGAAACGAAAGAATAAACGATAATAATTCTAAAATGAACAAAAATTTAGAAGTAAAAATAAATAAATAATAATAATAATAAATAAATAATATAAAAGCAACAAGGAAGCCCAATAACAACAAATTACTTACCATTACAATTACTTTAGTATCTAAGGAAAATTTAGTAAATATTTGATTTTTATTGATTTACTTTTATTAAGAAAGGATTCGAATGTACCCACTGTGCGTGAGTAAACACAACTGAAACACAGAGAAAATAGAATTACACCAAAATAATCTAAAAATAATACATAAAATGGAATTAATAATGTATGAAAATAAGTAAATAGAAAATTGATACAGAATAAAAACCATAAATCATCAGAATATTTTCAACCTCGAATTATTAGCAAAAAGTAACTTGAAATGATACTACTATTGACGATCGTCATCAATAATAGAAAGACACAGTATAAATAAGCACTGATAAAGTACTCATAAAAGAAGATGATAAAGATCAAACGGCAATAGTTATTACAAATAGAAATGATCCTTTCTGCAAACCCTTACATTTTTGAATTTATTAAATTTGAGCTAACACCACTGTCAGACATTGTAACAAAATACATAGTGGTTTAAATAACTAGTGGCTCAACAAAATACAAACAACCTTTATTTTTTGAAAAGAAACTTCCAGTTAAGTTTAATAATAAACTGTTATAAAATATTAAGAAAAAAATTACAAAACAATTTGCAAAATAAATCATTGCCACGAATAAGAAATTTGATTGAACCTTTCTTTTATTTAGTAAATAAATCACTGAAATTAAAGAAGATCATTATTAACAAAATTAGTACAATTAATACAATTAATACAATTCACTCATAAGATTTACATTAAGGAAGTTTGGATTAAATTTTTTTTCTGAAAAGGCAGAAGATTTGCCCAATATTAACTGAATCTATAATGTCAAGTGCCTTTTGAAAGTATAATGTCAATGAACCTTTCTTTTATTTAGTAAATAAATCACTGAAATTAAAGAAGATCATTATTAACAAAATTAATACAATTAATACAATTAATACAATTCACTCATAAGATTTACATTAAGGAATGTTGGATTAAATTTTTTTTGTGAAAAGGCAGAAGATTTGCCCAATATTAACTGAATCTATAATGTCAAGTTTTCAAGATAGTTACTGTATTATTTTTATTAGAACTTATTGTTAATACCACTGTATGAAGTTCACTACTTTCTTTTGTAAATAAAATTTGGAATAATGTATATTTGGTAAATTAACTAAAGATGTGTATCGGATAATTTCAGAAATATGCGGTGACGGGTAAGTAGCCGGTTTCCTTTCGGACAGATGTCGCAACGTTAAGGGGCTGGTGCCAAATATTTGGCCCACGGCATCAGCATAGGTCGGGTGGGCAGGACAAGAGGGGGATTTAATTAACATCTGCCTTTTCCCCCTCCCCTCTCTCAATCTCCCACTCCGTTTCAATTTGCATCCGATCATCATACCGGTTTTCGCGACAGCCTTCTACGAGCCTTCTTTGCTTTGAAGCATTATCTTTTTCTTCTGTAAGACTCGGCTCAGAATTTTCTTTGTAATGGGGAGGACCTTCCGTTGGCTGATGGTGGTTCATTGAACCCCCACTTTCCCTGAGCACGGCCGAGAGCTGAGCATGCCCCAGCAGTCAGCAATAACCCTAATTTATTTTCCTTTTACTCTTTGCCAATGGCGCTAAACTCTTCCTCGGCCTACTGGAGCTGCTGAGATTCCTGAGATGAACCTGAAGAAGGTTTCTCTGTGCTCGCAGTTCTGGTGTGCTGACGAAGAGTTCCAATAGCCATTTTGGTCTCACTTATCCCCGCCCTTCCTCCCATTCGTTACAAATGGCGCCCAACGTGGGGCCGCTCCGAAAATGGTGCTACCGACAATTTTCTTTCTCTTTCCTAAAAGCCCCACGAAAATCTTTTTTTTTCCTTTTCGAACCACGACTGCTTCAACAATTCTGTTTTTCTTTCTCTTCACAAGGCCTTCCTTAGCATACTGGAGCTGCTGAGATTCCTGAGATGAACCTGAAGAAGGTTTCTCTGTTGCTCGCAATTCTGGTGTGTTAACGAAGAGCTCAGCGAAAATCTTTTGTCCGTCCGCGAATGTGCGCGTTGCCGAAGCAGCGGTTCCCTAACGACAGTAATTCTATTAAAAAAATTTTTTGTTCATTTCGTAAATTGCCATTGACTCCTTTAGTAGACCCGCAGGAATTTCGGTTGTTCAACCTTGGAGTTGATCCGTACCGCGGTTATAGGCCTTCCTGCGATAGAGTGACATATTCAATCCTCAGAAGGGGGAGATCGTAAAGAATGATTTGTATTGCCCTGTGGCTCCATTCGATTAGAGATTTTATCTCGTGAATTAATTTACGTCGCTGGATAACTCATCGGAGGGATCCCAGGATGAATATTAACTAATGTTATTTTGTTGTAATTTTTTTTCTTCGCGAGTAGATTAGCCCTTGTCTTCTAGATATTTTTCCTAGCAGGAATTACTGGACAATTGTAGACATGGCGAGATCGTGAAGGTCGTTTTGAGGACGTAGTGATGAGTAAATTTAACATTGAAATTTTTTTGCAACTCCTGCTTTCACGGAGTAAGGCGAGATTGAGAGAGAAGTTGTAGCGACATCTGGACGGTGGTCTCGGCTACTTCGCCTTGAACCGCTTAACTTTACGAATTAAACAATATTTTTTTTGGTTATCGCTAAAATTATGTAATGTATTACGAATAAATATATATGCTATTGCTGAATGATGTCTTAATGGATATATAGTATATTTCGGTTAAAAAAAATCTTTATTCAACCAATGCTTTGAACGTTTAGAGGGCATATTTGAAGGGGATATTTAGAACTTATGCCGAAACATTAATTAAACGGCATAAGTTACATTTCAATTTCGTGACATTTTTGAATTTTTCTGGTAATAAGCCTGTGGAATTTGAGCCACTGAGCTTACCTCGCGACCATTAACTGCTTTTCCATATAAATATTTTTTTTCTTGCCTTTCTTATTAAAATGTCAGTGGCTCGCAGTCCGCCAATGGGTGGGGCGGCGGCTCGAAACTCGAGTGATGGACCTCGGTGTACGATCTGTCGCGACCTTCACTCGGGTGACGAGCTGTCGACGACCTTGTGCGGACACGAGTTCCACTCCAATTGTCTGAACACCTGGTTACGTAATAAGACGACGTGCCCAAACTTTCGAGTAGAGCTGATTAGTGCAGAGGGCGCAGACGTTAGAGATACGAGGGTGGCTCGAACGAATGCCCAGGGGACTAGACCTAAGACGCGGTCTTACTCCCGGCAACAAAACCTACAGAACTGCCTGACTCCGGAACGCACCGTATCGTTACGACCAGTCCTGGGATCGGCAGCAGCGCCGAAGAACGAGACAAACGCGAAGGGCAACAATGCGATTCAATACTCGGTGATGTCTGAAGATACTCAGACGGAGGATCTGCTGGGTTTCACTTCCCACAGTGACCAGCAATCACCAAATCTTAATGAAACAACAGTGAAACAGCTTGTGATTCAAGCCGTTCGAGAACTGCAAACTCATTGATGTCGAGAGTGAGCCAATCGTCGACTTACAATCTCCCGCTTTCCATTCAGAAGAGTATGCCGCTTTGCGAACAAAATTTATAGATGATAAATTTCCTGATTTCAAGGTCATAGACCATTATTTATACCATCGTAGTGAATTTTCCACGGGGGATGATAATGTGGATGACCTTGGTTGGAAATTGTATGTTCCCACGGAACTACGAGACGCGGTGATTCGGGCAGCTCACGATTTGCCTACCTCGGCACATGCCGGAATAGCGAAGACTCTGGAGAAGATTCGCAGACACTTTTACTGGCCAGGGCTGAGAACACAGGTTACGCAGTACATCCACCAACCGACCTTTCCAGAGATTATGCATGGATCTTATAGGGCCATTTCCTCGAACCAAGCGCGGCAATATGGGCATCCTAATCGTCTTAGACCACTTCTCGAAGTTCACCTTCTTGAAACCTCTTCGGAAATTCACTGCTCCTTTAATAATCGACTTTCTCCGGGATTCTATATTTTCTTGCTTCGGGGTGCCAGAAACCATAGTCACAGACAATGGACGACAGTTCACTTGTACGAATATGAAGACATTTTTGGACGGCTTCGGTGTAACTCACACATTCACAGCAGCTTATTCTCCCCAAGCTAATGCCTCAGAGCGGGTTAACAGATCAATCAACGAAGCCCTCCGCTCGTATATCCGACAGGATCAGAGGACCTGGGATGAATATTTAAGCAGCATAAACTGTGCGCTACGTAATTGTTTACACCAGTCTATTGGCTACGCCCCATATTTTGTTCTATTCGGGCAACACATGGTCACCCATGGCAAAGACTATAGCCTACTGAAGGAATTAGATCAGTTTAAAGAAGAGTCAGTGAGAGTAACGCGGCAGGATGAAAGAGGCAGAGTTCTGGAGACGGTTAGGAAACGGATCCGACAGGCCTTCGAAAGAAATCAGAAAAATTATAATCTCAGGTCGAGGGTTCGGTCGTTTGAGGTGGGACAGTTAGTGACACGACGAAATTTTCAGCTCAGCAAGCAGGCGGACCATTTTTGTGCCAAACTGGCACCGACCGGCGTACCTGCCAAGGTAGTCGAAGTACTCGGTAACTGCTGCTATCGTTTAAGTACACCAAAAGGGACTCCTCTAGGAGTGTATCATGCAAAAGATATATGGTAGAAAATGAAACCACTAGACCTGAATCGCGACATCAGAAGCGAAGACCTATGCACACCCTTTTTCAGCTGCTGCTCTGTCTCGGGATTCCGATCAGCACCTGTGTCGTGAGGGTGAGATTTTTTCTCAGTGGCAACCTCACTCGAACGATCTGGGTGGCCACGCTAGCCACCGACTGTCATGGTCTCCGCATGGCTGGCGTGATTGATACGTGTCAAATTCTAATTCGACATAATCAATCACGCCACCTAGTCTCTGTTCCTACACTTGCGATGAGCATGTGTGGGACAGAGACAACTGATAGGTAAAGGCCAACAGCATAAAAAGTAAGTGAGAAATTGTCGAGTTGAGGTTGACGCCGAGGGAGAGTCAGAAAAAGCGATCGAGGAGTTTAGACGTCGGGTCGGCTGCAGGTGGACCGAAATTCGGTTGCTTAAAATTTAATGAAAGCTTAGTTAGGAAATTTACTTATAAAACAATATTTTCAAAAGTATGTGAACAACAATTAATATTAATCATATATATAGGGAAAATATCATAATATAAATCCCGAAAAGTTCATAAGAACAGCATTCAATTACATTTTTTTTGAGTTCCATTTTGTCGGCTGCGAGAAAAAATCACGTTTTATTCGGATCTGTGTGAAAGTTAAGCAATTAATAAACCAAAGAAGTTTAACAAATTACTTTCAATTTTGTTCATGAATAACTTTCGATTTAAAGCAACCTAAAGTTTGTGACGAATGTAACTACCTGAGTTTTTAAATACATGTAGTCAAAGTTATTTATATCAAAGCGAAACATTTCAAAAGTTTGATTTTCATTTAAATGAATTCAGCCGCTCGTGAAGATTTCTGTAAATACAGAATTCTGAATATTGCCGTTTGGGTATATTTAAAGTGCTGATGTGTTTTTATCATTGAATAACGAAAAAGTGAAAATTTCATCCAATCGCTGATGAAACGGCGCCATTTTAGAATGTTGAGTGAGAAAATAGAAGGCGCCATAAGAGAAATTCAACACAAAAGTAGTTCTGGCAGACGAATAAATGCAGTCAACTCTTTTATTAAAATCGAAGAAAATTATTTTCGGAACAATCCAAAATCCACTTTAGTGTTCTCTAAACGACGATAGTGCAACCAACATTTTACAGATTTTTTTTTAAATTCAATACTGGAATGCGTCACTCCAATAAATCTAATATAAATAATTAACATAAAGGTAAACGAAATGAACAGCATCACCGAAGCAATATTCAATGCAAGGGTGCTCAAAAACGCTCAGAGCAAAAACTTAAACATACATCAATGAAAATAAGAAAAAGAAGGAAATTAAGATGCTGAAAAGAAGAAAGAAATGTAAAATGATTAAGAAAAGAATTAAAGTAGAAATTGTTTAACAAAATCAATGTATCAAAAAAATATTAAAAGAATAAATAACAAGCAACCGCAGATAACCTTCGGTCTCGGCGAGAATCATTGGCAAACACAAGGAATAGGATAAACCAGCAACAAAATAGTCTACAAAATCAGCATCATCATGGAATAAGAATAGACGCAGCAAGAATGATATTGTATGGTAAAAATTTGAATTTGAATAAAAATTGATTTGAATTGAAAATTTAAAAATTGAATTGAATTGAAAAATTCAAGAATATTGTAAAAATTTTTTTATTAACCCATCACTTTAAAATATCTCTCTGAAAGATTTTTTGAATTTTTCTTTCAATAAGATAATTATGTAATACATTTATGTAATTGCAAATTAATTAATTGACAATTAATTCTCAATCAATCATGTATTCGTATCTTACTTGCAAATTCTCGCTCACACACTTACAATCTACGTACAATGCAACAACAAATAATAACAATTGCTCATTAATATTATTTAAAGTCATTATATTGTCGATGAGTCCTTGTATTTGATTTAGTTTATCAATAGAAGACTTTTAAATAAATTTTGTTGTTGGAAAAAAAATTATGACAAGAAATATAAAATTAAATGGCGTCATAAAAAAGAAAGGAGCTATATGCTTAATACATTCGGAGATAGGTAAATAATCAAAGTATAAGAACAAGAATAACGAATAAGAATGAAGAAACAAAATCAAATGCATAAATTCTTAATAAGAATTAAACTAATTTCTATCGGTTGTATTAGCTTTTTTCACTTTAAACGAAAGAATAAACGATAATAATTCTAAAATGAACAAAAATTTAGAAGTAAAAATAAATAAATAATAATAATAATAAATAAATAATATAAAAGCAACAAGGAAGCCCAATAACAACAAATTACTTACCATTACCTATTGTACTTTAGTATCTATGGAAAATTTAGTAAATATTTGATTTTTATTGATTTACTTTTATTAAGAATGGATTCGAATGTACCCACTGTGCGTCAGTAAATACAACTGAAACACAGAGAAAATAGAATTACACCAAAATAATCTAAAAATAATACATAAAATGGAATTAATAATGTATGAAAATAAGTAAATAGAAAATTGATACAGAATAAAAACCATAAATCATCAGAATATTTTCAACCTCGAATTATTAGCAAAAAGTAACTTGAAATGATACTACTATTGACGATCGTCATCAATAATAGAAAGACACAGTATAAATAAGCACTGATAAAGTACTCATAAAAGAAGATGATAAAGATCAAACGGCAATAGTTATTACAAATAGAAATGATCCTTTCTGCAAACCCTTACATTTTTGAATTTATTAAATTTGAGCTAACACCACTGTCAGACATTGTAACAAAATACATAGTGGTTTAAATAACTAGTGGCTCAACAAAATACAAACAACTTTTATTTTTTGAAAAGAAACTTCCAGTTATGTTTAATAATTAACTGTTTTAAAATATTAAGAAAAAAATTACAAAACAATTTGCAAAATAAATCATTGCCACGAATAAGAAATTTGATTGAACCTTTCTTTTATTTAGTAAATAAATCACTGAAATTAAAG
>OZ016505.1:16508448-16724616 GCA_963966595.1 Physocephala rufipes | reverse complement strand
ATATATATATATATATATATATATATATATATATATATATATATATATATATATATATATATATATATATATATATATATATATATATATATATATATATATATATATATATATATATATATATATATATATATATATATATATATATATATATATATATATATATATATATATATATATATATATATATATATATATATATATATATATATATATATATATATATATATATATATATATATATATATATATATATATATATATATATATATATATATATATATATATATATATATATATATATATATATATATATATATATATATATATATATATATATATATATATATATATATATATATATATATATATATATATATATATATATATATATATATATATATATATATATATATATATATATATATATATATATATATATATATATATATATATATATATATATATATATATATATATATATATATATATATATATATATATATATATATATATATATATATATATATATATATATATATATATATATATATATATATATATATATATATATATATATATATATATATATATATATATATATATATATATATATATATATATATATATATATATATATATATATATATATATATATATATATATATATATATATATATATATATATATATATATATATATATATATATATATATATATATATATATATATATATATATATATATATATATATATATATATATATATATATATATATATATATATATATATATATATATATATATATATATATATATATATATATATATATATATATATATATATATATACATAATACATATATACGTAATACATATATACATATTTACGAATTAATAAATTTAATTACCCGAATCTCGCAATTATAGCGCAGGAGTCCGTTCCATGTGAGACACCTTTTTTAAAAACTGACTCGTCGAAGTCGGCTTAGTGAAAAAACATAAATATACAAGTTCGTGAAGTTAAATTCGCGTGTTACGAATTTAACTTAGCAAAGACACGAACCAATTTTTGTGGCGAGCACGCCATCGAACATAAGCGTGAAGTTAAATTCGCGTTTTCGTCGAGCTCCAAATTCGTGTTTTCAGCGAGCACTATATGCTTATATGGAAAACCTAAATTTTAATGATTTACTGAGAACATTTAATTACTTCAATAATATGAACAATATTAGAACTGAATTCTCGTTAAATTTTAGTCTTTTAACATTGAAGTTGAATACTTTTTTCAAATTTTATATAACATATATATCGATTGTATGCCTGAGAATTTTGCAACTGATTTTGAATATTGCTGCTTTAGCCCTTTTCTGCTTTTGATTTCGTATCTGAAGAGATAGTGAACAGTTTCGCTTGAGACGTGCCATGATGCGACACATTTTTCTAGAAAGTCGGTAAATTGCGTTTTCGAACAACACCAGAAACATATCGATTGTATGTTTGGGAATTTTGTAACTGAATTTTGAAAATTGGCATATTGTCACGTTACGGATTTGAAAACGAGTGAATGGGCACTTCCGGTTAAGGTGTGCCATGATGCGATATATTTTTTTAGAAAGTACGTAAATTGTGGTTTCGAACGACACTAGAAACATATCGATTGTATGTTTGGGAATTTTGTAACTGAATTTTGAAAATTGGCATATTGTCACATTACGGATTTGAAAATGAGTGAATGGGCACTTCCGGTTGAGGTGTGCCGTGATGCGATATATTTTCCAAGATAGTAAGTAAACTTTATTTGCCAATGACACCAGAAACATATCGATTGTATGTTTGGGAATTTTGTAACTGAATTTTGAAAATTGGCATATTGTCACTACGGATTTGAAAATGAGTGAATGGGCACTTCCGGTTGAGGTGTGCCATGATGCGACATATTTTCCAAGAAAGTACGTGAACTGTATTTTCTAACGACACCAGAAACATATCGATTGTATGTTTGGGAATTTTGTAACTGAATTTTCAAATCCGTAAAGTGACATTATCCCAATTTTCAAAATTCAGTTACAAAATTCCCAAAAATACAATCGATATGTTTCTGGTGTCGTTCGAAAACGCAATTTACGTACTTTCTAAAAAAATGTGTCGCATCATGGCACGTCTCAAGCGAAACTGTTCACTATCTCTTCAAATACGAAATCAAAAGCAGAAAAGGGCTAAAGCAGCAATATTCAAAATCAGTTGCAAAATTCTCAGGCATACAATCGACATATATGTTATATCAAATTTGAAAAAGTATTCAACTTCAATGTTAAAAGACTAAAATTTAACGAGAATTCAGTTCTAATACTGTTCATATGAAGTAATTAAATGTTCTCAGTAAATCATTAAAATTTAAGTTTTCCATATAAGCATATAGTGCTCGTTGAAAACACGAATTTGGAGCTCGACGAAAACGCGAATTTAACTTCACGCTTATGTTCGATGGCGTGCTCGCCACGAAAAATGGTTCGTGTCTTTGATAAGTTAAATTCGTAAAACGCGAATTTAACTTCACGCACTTAAATATACTGCTTTTTTTAAACACTACCTACAAATACTCTAAATGAGTTACTGTTAATTTGATATTTAATTATTTAATATACAAATTCATTAATTTATATAATATAAATTTTTATTTTGAATTATAATTTTCATATCAAAATAAAAGAAATTCAAATGTAAAAAATAAAAAATTAAAATGGAAAAATTGCACCCGATTCCTAAGAAAAGGGTACCATCTGCGCGTATACAAGTAATGGACATGCATTGGTGAGAATCTCCCATCTTTACGTGCGGTAATAAATTTATTTAAGGCAGCGATCGTCCATTGCCAAGCAATAGCAAAAAAAAACAAACCAAAATCACTGTTCCCAAGCTCGTTGCTCAGCAACGAACGCTCTATTTGTCTTTGGTAAGGAGTAAAAGAATAATGTAATGAATAACGCCGATCACTGGTCCCAAGTTCGTTGCTCAACAACGAATTCGAAGCCAGTGATTGTCGTTATTCTTTACAGTAGTCTTTCACTTCTCAACAACAAGTAGAGCGTTTGTTCCCAGGAACGAACAGGGACTAGTGGTTTTTAAGTGAAAGAAAAATTTAAAGAAAAAACGAAAATTAGTGGCCGCAAACCCGTTGCTCAGTTCTTCTTTACAGTGACAGCTAGAACTTGTAAGAATATTTTATATACATAAGAACGAAAATCACTGGTCCCGGAAACCACTGGTTTTTAAGAGAGTCGATCACCGCAGTGACCAGTGATTTTTAAATCACGGTGATTAAATCACCGGTACGAAAATATCGCTCAACACTACCACTTATAGATTTTGAATTGTTCCTGCATTCATTCCCACACCTCCCTTCCTCTGTTCCTACTTTCTCGCAATGGTCCTTCCTACTGGAATTATTCCTAACTACTGGATTTATTCATTTCACCCAGTTTCAATAAAACATAGCTCATATTAAAAGAGAGTAGTTGTGCCAAATTTCATGAGAATATCTCTTTTCGTTCTCCTCCAATTATGATTTCTCCAGACGGACAGACAGAGAGAGAGACAGACGGACAAGGATAACTCGACATAGATGATTCACAAAATAAATATTTACCCGTAATGCAAGAACAAATTAATGTATCCCTAAATCTTTGAATAAAAATATGAATTATATTATAATCGATGCGGCTTGAAAGTAATTATGTAATTAATATTCTTTTCATATCGAAATTAAATTTTAGATAAAATGCCACCGCAGATCCCCCATCTACTTTCTCAGAGATTTTATAATTTTTTACTATAGTTTTTATAATTATTTTTGTGGAAATAAACCTAATTACTATAATTATGGTTTTACTCAAATCACTTTTTTTAACGTATAACTTTTAATGGATTTAAAGTTTATAAAGAGTTTTAAATGATTTTATGTAACGAATAAAACATCTACACTTCCATAGTCGGCAGAATGACAATAAATTGGATGACTAAACTTTTTCAGCCGTTGACACAACGGCTGTATACGTTTAATAAATATGTCTTTTATATACCTCTGTGTCTTCCTCCGGTTATTTAATTTCCTTTCCTTCTTCATTTTTTTTGCTAACTGATTTATTTAAGTCCCACGGGATTGTCTTTTTATTCAAAAATTGATTTTATTTTAATCGTGACAGTTTTTACATCATAGTTTTTTAATGCTCGTTTGATTTTTTGCATTAATATGGTTTTCATCAGCTGAAAAATGTGTTAAAAAACAGAATGAGACTTTTTTAGGGATTTTTTAAAATTAATGTCTGTGTAAATTTTAAATTTGTTTTCGTTTACCCTTTTTCTCATATCACATGATATCCTCACACACAGCTTGTATTATTCCTCTCATATTAGAAAACCCTTTATTTACGATTATCAATAATTAAAACAACATTTGATTCATCGCAACGTTTGATCTAAATGATATTAAATAAAAATTGGAATATTAATAAATATTGAGAATTGGATAAATTCTGAATATTCAGTGTATGTGGGATATATAGGTTAATTTTCTAATTTCAATATTGGATTTATTAATGACATTATTAATGTCATTGAGGTGGGGAAATTGAATCTCGAATATCACCAAAACGCACATTTTTTACAATCTCCAAAAATACCGGTAGTGCCAGGATGCGGTCACTCCTCCGTCTCCTCCAAATGTATAAAAAGTCGACCTCATATTCACCTAATATTCAGTGTCTTTCTCAAAGAAAAATTTAATTTCGTCTCAGAGCCTTCTCCGTCTCCTAAAGGTTCGGAGAGACTAACAGGCCGATTCTGGCACCATCACAAAATCGTCACAAATCACAATAGAGACAATCGTCACAATTGAGACGATTTGGTATTCTGAACACCTTAAAAAAGCTCTTTTCATCTCAATTGTGACGAAAGTTGTCATGGTTGCGAGAGTACGTCACAACAGTATATGAACGTCAATTTTTTCCCACTTGCGTTTCCGAATGGTCCTGCACGAACCGTACGTGGACTTGTGGTTACTCCTGGGTAGTCCCCTCATGTTTTGTTCTCCCATAAAACACATATTTCATAAAAAATTTATTTTCAATAATAATAATATAACAACTATACTCGCTTGTTATTATTATGCATTTCCGTGAATAACCAGGGTTGAATTCTTGTCGATGTTAATCATATAAAAATCTTAAAATTTGTTAAAAAGATACAACTTTTTTATGCACAACGAAATGAAAAATTTCATAAATCATATTGCTTATGTTTATTTGACTTTTAAACAATGAATTTTAAACAATTTTTACCGAATTATTTTAGAAAACAACATATTTAGAACGAATTATATAATAAACTAGAAATAATGTAACCCTGCTAAACTAAACTTTGACATAAGAGCTTTTCTATCACAGAGAGCTTTTTTCGTGAGAGGTTTGCGCTAGAATACCGATAATCACAATATTCGTCTCAATTTGTGATCATCACAAATTTTTGTGACAATGCGCCAGAATCGGGCTGTAAATCAAATTTCAGAATCTGACTCGTTCTCGTTCTGTTTGCAACGTATTAGAGGAAACGTGATAGATGTAAGAAAGCATATAAAAAGCATACTCTTGCTCAGAATGAGCACCTGACTTGCTCCTGAGTCGGTTTACCGATGCCCGTCCAGGCGTCTGTCTGTGCCTGTAGAAATCATGATTACAGCCGAACGGAAAGTGGTATGTGGTCATGAAATTAGGCATGAAATGGAATTTCATGAAATTTACCGTCATGATATTCTTTGTCATAATAGCTTGTTTAGAATTATAGAAAAATCAGTCTAGCGCCACGCCTACTTTTCATAGTAAATCTGACTCCATAAATATTTAGAGAATTCCATAGAATATACAGCAAATATAAGGCTGATTATTCCCATAAGAGATCCAAGGAAATTTCTGCCCCGGAAAATTGGCGCGGTCCTCCCGCTGGGATTGGAAATCATTTTGCAGATGAACCGACTGGATCATGGTCCTGAAAATTGGCGAGGTATACTCTTCTATTAGTGGTCTCCCAATCGACTAGTTACCACGACTACTTTTAGATAAGCCCAGTTTACAATGCCGTTTTGAAGATAAAATTCCATAATCGTTCGATTACTGTCTTGGGTACTAGCATTCCACAAAATGGGCGAAGTTAACGCTCTTAGTTATCTTTTCTAATCAAGTATAATGTTTTAGGGCAATTTTATTCGATTTTTTTGAGTGTATTTTCAGTATTAGAACAGAGCTCAATGTTTCTCTGTTAGAACCGATTTTTACAAATAAATCAAATAAATATATAACATTTTTCTGAATAAGATTTACGCTACAAATTAGGGTTGATATATCAGAAAGGTTTTGGAAGAGGGCACATGAATTTCCTCACACTTTTCAATAAAACGAAACTTAAGGTAGCGTATTATAGGCGACCTAATATACATTTTATCATCGCCAAATTCATTGCTTGCTCGTACTCTCTCAGTACCACGTATTCAGTATTCCGGAAGGCACGAGGAAGAAGCACTGGATTATTTCGACAATTACAATATTAAACATGAATTAAATTTTAATGACCTTCAATATTCGAATTTAAATACTTTCAATCATACTGTCTGGGATGCGACTTGCAACTTGCAACCTCGACTAACACTTGCACAAACATAATTTCAAACAATGCATTTGAAATCAGATTGAAATATTCTGCTTTCCCATTTTTATTCTATGATCTTGTTTCACCGTCTTATTTTTCGTATCTATCACAAATATTTGCTTTAATTCCGTTTATCTGAAAATTAAGTTGGAAGCTAAAATACTAGCCGCTCTTTTTTGATTAATTTCCATATAACTTTTTATTTAAATCTGTTCAATAAATTTCTTCACTTTATGTTCCCTATCTCTTCACAATAATCACAAACTACGTTACCACCCGCACGAACCGTAACGATGATTTGGAGCGTTTGTCATAAACTGAACCACAAGTCTATCGCGTTTATTCGATTTGGTGGACTATCCTCATTTAATTAATTTTTTTTGTTTTCTCTTTCTTATTTTTCTTGTGATATCATTTTATAATCGTTCTTTGTGGTTATTTTTTACTTATAAATAAATTAGGAAAATTTCCACGGCTTCAGCACGATACTAGTGTTATTGTTGTTGTTATTGTTAATGCTCAAGCAGCTTTTGTTTATGCTCAACTGTTCAGACCTCTTTTTGCTCCACTCGTGCCATTGCGGCGGCATCAGTATTACAGCTGCCTATCAATGATGATGATGAAGTTAATGACGATTTCGTCATTGCGGCAAATGCTGATTCGGATGTTATTTCATTGTTTTTCCTCCTGTTATTATTGCTGCACGCCATTAAAAATAAAACGAGCGACATTTGTATAAACCGGCAGATATGGTCATGAAATGCATCAGCCATTCTTTCGAAACGAATCCATTTCGGCACACTCAAATACAAACACATGCTGATTAGAAACAATTTCCCGGCTGGACGAAACCGGACGAGATGCGAACGTGACGTTCGTTCTAAATGGATCAACGAAAATCAAAATCGTGGCAAACCGTCAAATAAATGTGTATGTACTACATGACATATAATAATCATCGCATCGGATGATGCGATAAATTGCGATGCGGAATATTCAAAAATTGATAAATTGGCAAATTTACAAGTTTCTTATTTAATTGATGAAAATTTTGCGCTGTGTGAATTGCAATTATTTTGATGCAAACGATGTGAGAGCCCACTTTATCAAAGTCACCTACGCACGCAACCAATCCCAACGACGCACATTTTCTGACTAGAGTAACGGATTCACGTGTATCAAACATAAAGCAAAAGCTGATTCTAATAGGTATTAGTGGAGCGTTAGTTATTAAGAGTGAGTGGGTGGTGGGCAGTAAGACCAGAAATCAAAGATAAAGAGATTGGGAACTCGTTGCTCCACAATGCACAATGTTTGCATCTCGTTCAATGTTCTGCACTCGTTGCTTGCACAATGTTTGGCAGAGATAATGAGATAGGAAACTCTTTTCCCCAAAAAATTTGTGACATATCAACGCCAAAATTTTACACGACCGAAACTCAAGAACAAGCGAATTGCATATGGATACGTAATTCACCAAAATTATGTCACGTATGACATTACTGCAATTATTATGTAAACAATGATCGATCGTTTATATTAAAATGGGTTTGCTTGTGAAACAAATTAAGGCCAACCAATATAGGATTTGGATTATTGAAAAAGAGATTGTTGAAAAAAAGTTGATTCAAAGCGACGTTGATTTTTCCAAGCGACGAATGGACGTGAAGATGAAATTGGTTAACACTACAGATATCATTACGAAGATCCTAATTTGAGGAAACATGGATTAAATAGTAATGACAAAGTAAGAAGTTAAAATTATGGATATTTAACAAAACGCTAGGATGGATAATAATTATATTCCTCAGAGCTTACAACATGGCAACAACATGTTGGAGAGGATAAAATGGAGGTTACGCAATTGCAGATGCATATAAAACTATAAGAGGCTTTGGAGAGTATTGTGAAATCTGTTGGCGGTGACAATGCTTTGCGTGAATGTGTTATTGCCAATCAGTTGAAGAACATTGGCGATTGGATACCAGAATATAATTTATATAAACACTATCAGACCACGAGATTTTGAATTAGAGAAAGATTTTATATTCCTATACATTTACATTTTTGTTTATACACTTGCGGAATGAACAATTACTCCGAATTTAATTCGCCCAGAAAATGTAACAGGTAAGAGTATTTTTCAAAGTCATCAGAATAAATGACGCTGACGTTGATACATATTGGATAAATTCCAGGACTGCTCTCTCGCTATGTTATGGATAACGCTTCTATATTTCCTTCATGTGAGAAATAGATAACGAGATCTGGACGTTTGTGCTGCTCCCGGCAGACAACCATTTTCAATAGTACAAGCTTTACTTCCCGCCACAACTGTGTATAATGGTATACAACGAAGTCATTAAAAAATGCAAACATTAGAAAGATGAATGCATTTCCACGCCACCCAAGAGGTATGCACGTTGGCGCGCTACCGGTTTTTTATGGATGTCCGGTTCACACAAGACACACTAGTTTTATAAATTATACATTGTTAGAGACATAAAACTGTATAATAATATAAATAAATAGAATGTTAAAACAAAGCAAAAAGAAAATGTTCATTCACAAATATAATATTGTACACTAAATATATTTTACTGGAATACATATACGTACCCCAACGATCAATGCAATAGATTGCCATTGAATTATTTTACCGACCTGATCCTACAGATGCGCGACGGATTGGAATTTTTTTTTTAGTTTGGAGACTTAAGCTCTCTATTAAAAAACTTTAAAACAAAATATATTTTAGTCCTGACAAATAGGGCTACGAATTCAGCTTTAAAATTTTCGCAACACGCGTATGGTTCTACATTTAGCATTCCGGAAATTACAAAATTACTATTACCTCTCCGATGACAAACTGAATCGAAAATTTCGAAAAACCGAGATTCTAAATTGTTGACATAAATTACGATATCACGGGGAGGTTTAATTAAAGCATAAATTTCGAATTCCTTCTCGACGGTAAAAAGGAATTCTTCCATCATGACATCATTTCCAAGGTGTGGCAAAGGCTGCGATCAATTATGTAGTTTGTAATACTTCAAATACAACCAACCACAAACGTAAGCTAAAGCAGTTTATTTTAATAAATTGATTTCATTAAAGCTTATTTCTATTCTGGAGTTGTTTTTTAAAAAATTAGAAATCTTTTGAATGTTTAAAAAAATTTTTAATTTTGCAAATTTAAAAATCGTGGAGAAAAATATATAGCGAAAAAGTCACAGCGCTGCAAATTAAGTTCAAAAAGGAACTTAAAAATATGAAACCAATGAAAGGCATTGAAACGTGTACATAAATTGTACGAGTATGTTTTACGTAACAATCTCAATAATTCAATACATAAGTAAATGAGCTCATGTCGTACTGGTCGTATTGAACAAGATTTAGGTCACTTTTGTTTGTAATATCAAAGAATTCAATAATATCTATACGGAATTTTGATAGTCTTCAGTTTAAGAATTTACATACGTATTCAATTATTGAGATTGTTACGTAAAACATATGCTATAAACACAATCTCGCGACAGTTGTCCCGTCGACAAATCAAAACTCTGCTGGCGCTGAAGTTAGCAGAGAACATGTTTGTAATTTCAATACAATTTTATTAATTTGCTAATGTCATTTAAAGTAAACAAACGGAGAAAAGAAGAACAAGACGAGCGACAACAAAAAAAGTAGAAAATTCTCTACTACTGTCGTTGTCGTACGCGTCAGCAGCGCGACAATTTTGTTTTTTCTCAATTCCCATAAGACTCCATGTATTTTTGACATGTCGCGGCGGTGTACGACAACTTGTCGTGAGGTTGTGTTTATAACAATACTCGTACAATTTATGTACACGTTTCAATGCTTTTCATTGGTTTCGTATTTTTAAGTTCCTTTTTGAACTTAATTTGCAGCGCTGTGACTTTTTCGCTATATATTTTTCAACACGATTTTTAAATTTGCAAAATTAAAAATTTTTTAAACATCAAAATAATTCTAATTTTGTTAAAAAATTTCTCCAGAATAGAAGTAAGCTTTAATGAAATCAATTTATTAAAAGAAAATGCTTTAGCTTACGTTTGTGGTTGGTTGTATTTGAAGTATTACAAACTTCATAATTGATCGCAGCCTTTGCCACACCTTGGAAATTATGTCATGATGGAAGTATTCCTTTTTACCGTCGAGAAGGAATTCGAAATTTATGCTTTAATTAAACTAAATTAAATTTAGAATCTCGGTTTTTCGAAATTTTCGATTCAGTTTGTCATCGGAGAGGTGTTAGTAATTTTATTTGGAGTATACTCCAAATAGAATAATAGATATATTAGATATAGATAATAGAAAAATTAGCTTCTACCGACCGCCGGAATTGTTATTCAGACTATGTTTATAAGAACCTGTGCTCTTATAACCACTGCTGTCACTTCAAGCAACGAGAGCTTAACTGTGAAACCACAACCTGGCAGCGGCAGCGGCAGCTACGTGAAAATTACACAGGATCTTATGGGAACAGCTAGCTGCCGGGCATCGTCAGCAAAATTAAAATCTATTTCGTCAGCAAAGCATTTTCTCTTTTTTTGTCAAGAAGAGTTACCAATTTTTGACGAAAATCCTAGACAATTTCTAGAATTGTAATAGAATTATAATAAAATGTAAACAAAACCCGAACAGAATTCACAACTAAATGAAGAAAATGTAAACAAACAAATGACAGATGCCGCTGTCGATGCCACTGCCACATATAATCCCGGCAGCTCGTGAGAGAGCGTTACTGCCGCTGGCGCTGCCAGGTTGTGGTTTCGATGTAAGAGGGAATATACTTTCCCTCTTCCGGACATAAAGCAAATAACTCACCTTATCATTGGTGGTCGGGTTACCAGGTCATTTTTCGAATGGTCACCAAACAAGCGACCGCAGTTCAAGTCTGAGTACCGCTTTTGCTCTCGTCCCGAGCGAACCAAATCACTTGTCAACTGGTCGCCATTGAAACAGCTACGCTCTAATAAATTTTTTTGGGGACTACGTTATTTTTCTACTGGTCTCCAGCAAAAGGCCTTCACCCTAATAAATCTTGTATTTCTTTTCTGGTTGCCACGTTACTTTTCTACTGGCTTCCAGCAAAGGGCTTTGCCCGAATTCTCATTTTTTCTGGCCGCCACGTTATTTTTCTACTGGCTTCCAGCTAAGGAGCTTCGCACTAAATCTTACTTTTTTCTGGTGGCCACGTTATTTTTCTGCTGATTTCCAGCAGAAGGGCTTCGCCCTCACATATTTTGTCGTCCTGGTTTCCACGTTATTCAACTATTGGCTTCCAGTGAACCAAATTCAAAGATAGTCTTATAACCTAAGACTTGCATAAACCGTCTCTTGTATCATAGTATCCCCTCATCCACCTTCTGTAAGCAGCCTTCTGCTGTCTCCTGTATTTTAAGATATCCCCCTGGCGCTCAGATTGCAAGCAGCCTTCTGCTGCCAGGTATTTGACCTTTCTTGAAATTTGTAAGCAGCCTTCTGCTGTCATCCGTCAGACCTGTGAGCTACTTACAGTTGCAAGGCATTTTGCCTTCACCACAATTTGTAACATTAGATTAAGTGATAAAAACACCGTCCGAGCTGAGCTGTCATCGGGAGCCAGTGAATAGGCTATCGTAACTCGACAGTCGTGCGAACCCTGTGTGGGTTTAATTCTATTATAAGCAAAAAGCAGAAGGTTTTCGAGGCCCTTCTGAAATGGACCCTGGAGCCGCTGAACTCACCCCAGCTGGAAACCAAAACTCGTTACAATATTTACTGGAGACACCAAGCAGCGGGTTGCCGTACCGACAAAAAAAATATTACGACTCCAATCAGGCATACATTTATATTGTATTTACAAGAGAGCCTAATAAATTTTGCGGAAGGTTTGTTCGATCAAGGTTGTAGATGGGACTACAAAATATAAACTATATTATTTTTGCTAACATTTTTTGACAAAGCCCTTATATATTATTCTTATTTTCTTCCATCCTTTCATTTTGTTCTACAAATTTCGATGCCTTGTGCATTAAAATATTGTGTTTACAAATGTTGGCATGGCAAAAATTGAAACAAAGAAAATCGACACGATGATAGCTATTCATCTTTTGAAACCGATGTATTGTATGTTTAAAATCAAATTACTATAGTGGTTGCGAGATTAGGGCAGTCTGTAAGGTTGGTATACACTATAGCGTCGTGATAACACGAGAGGTTATTCCTACATCAATCAAGCCAAACATTTGAGAGACGCTCAGATATTGATGCTCTTCTTGAACACTTAGTCAAATACGATTTCTAAAAATTTATTTTTAAAATTTATTTTATAATACTATTATTTTATATCACTAATGTTTCATATTTCATACTGCCTCCATAGAATTTCTTAACTTAAGCGAACAAAATTAAAGATTTTATGTTTATGAATTTTTTTTAATTAATCAATGTATTTAAACTTAATTTTAAAATTTTATTTATTTGTTAACTTTGCCGTAGTGCAAAATATTCTGAAAACGTTTTGCGTATATCTTCTGCCAAATCATAACTATTCATAAACTGTCTATCAGTTTGCGTATGTGGAATAGTTGAAACATCAACTTCCTGAATTAAGACATAATGCAATTTTAATTTAAAAAACGCAATTTCTTCAATATTTTCCACCTTCAACTTAACGCGCACCTCAAAATTAAATGTAGTCAAATAATGTTCGAAAGTAATGAAATCATTACCATTTAGCAAAAAAGTATTCTAAATGTATTTAAAAGCCTAATTGAAAAATCATACGTGGGGACACAACTCACATTCCAATCTGTCCCCTGTGTAAATGGTATCAGGGACACACAAATGAATAGTTCCATATCTCGAGACAAATATACCCTGTGTGTGTGCGACATTATAGTGTGCGTAATGTAAACAGTGCATATGAAATACACGTCAAATAACTTTTTCGTTGGTGTATTGAGAGCGTTCTATCTCCTTATATCTGACCGAAAAGAAAACGTCTACCTCCTTATATTAAAACAAAGCGCATAAACACATATGCGTATCTAATCATTGATTTTCAAACATTTTTTCTCTCATGCTTTCTAAAATTTAACATTTTGACAGCTTTTTACTAACGAGTAAATAGAAGTTACAAAACATAAAAGTTTATACTTTTTATTTGTGGTAAAGTTAAAATGACAATACTGATCGTCAGCAAAGTAGTAGCTAATTTCAAGAGAAGACTCCTCAATTTAAATGTTTTTTTTTCATAATGTTAATTTCATTGAAAATTAAGTGTCTCCCTTTATGTAAATGGTGGTTATTGATATTTCTCGACACTTATTTTACTAACCACTATACCCGACGACATACATCATGCAACCAATTTAGGGTGTAGTCACTTCGTACTTCCGTTAGTAACGCATTAAAAGAAACATGGAAAATATATGAATATATATACTACGTATTGTTACGTTAATGAAAGGTTCCCTTTTGAATATTTCAAGTTCGATCACTAATTGTAAATAATTCAATAACTCAATTAAATTTGCTGCTTCTTATAGTCTGAGTTTATTTGTCACTTCTATTTCAAGTGCAGTTCTTTCTTCTTTACACCACTTAAATAATGTACTTCGCTTTATCGAACGATATGTTTACTTCAATATCCAGACCCCAGTAATATCCAGACACAACCGTATTTATACCCCAGAGCCAATGACATCGAAGGTTCTAGAATTAGCTGGCAAGGTCCTACTGTATTTGATCTTTAGTGTAGTGACGTATTTGCCAGAGACAACGAGATAGGAAACTCTTTTCCCGAAAAAAAATGTGTCAAAAAATTGACAAAATTTTACACGACCGAAACTCGCGTACAGGGGTTAAGTATATGCATGCGTAATTCACCAAATTAAATGTCACATATGATATTCCATGAAAATATATAAACAGTTCACTTCTGCGGCTTGATTTGAAAGCACTTTGTGTGCTCAATTTTGAAGTGAAAATAATAAAAAAAAGACACGAACAAGAATTTAAATTCAATAAGTTATATTGATAAAGTAGGAAGGAACAACAAGAAAGAGTTAACGACGATGTTGACATTACTCCGGGTGAAGCCAATATTGCCATAAATTATGGCAGTAACTCGTCCTTTGGTGATGGAAAACAACAAAATCAAATATTATGCGCGGATGTTTTTGAGACCGAAAATGTAGAAATCGAGCCGTTGCGAACCTTGTTTTGGAAACCTAGGAAGAAAACGCGTAAAGAATAAGCTGATGCTGAGAACCAAAAATGGGTTTAGTAGAAAGCACCGGAAGTAAATGGCTGCAAAGAGAAATCCACGAAAACAGCAGAGAAACATTTTGGGAGACTCGCCACTTAATTCGAAAAGGAAATTGAAACAGGCGCGCCTAACAAATTATTCAATTCACAAGAAATCAGTCATGGAAGTAAAATCAGGCTCCATACCTTTTAAAATTTACGGTAATTCTATTAAATATTTCATTTTTCGTCGTAATCGATTAATATATTCAATTCTTTCCTACTAGTTTGATAAAGGTGGAGCAAAGAAGTGAAGACAAAACAAGAAAAAATACAACGAAGGAAACAGTATCAAAAATGGAAATAGACGAAAGGAATTTATTTGATGAGAGCAGTAGTAGTGAAACGGAAGATTTTATGCCGCAACCAATTTTAGTTAAAAAAGAAAAGGGAGTTAGACGAGAAAGGTTAAAACCTCAAGATGACAAAGGAAGTAATGCGGGCTTAAAGAGAGATGTATTTAATAAATCTCCAAATCATCAATTTTATATATTCCACTCCTGGGATCAACTCATAAGTTCTTTTGACTTGGCAATTTCTACTGAAGTATTGGTTTACATTTGCAAAACTTGATCGCATTGAAAATGTTTATATATTTGAAATTTGTAATCCTTGATAGTTAAATTGTTAATTTATTTTAATTATATTAGTTAATATTTTAATAAAAACAGTGTTTTTATTTTTCATTTTACGTAAATACAATAGAAATTATTCCTTTGCTTCCTATAGTAAATAAATAACAAAATTTCCATCAGAGGGCTGTGTGCACTTCCACGTCACCCAAGAGGTATGCACATTGGCGCGTTACCGGTTTTTTTTGGATGTCCGGTTCCCCAGTAGACCTATAACACCCATATAACCATCCTCGAAACATGTTCGCAAGTCCGGCATTCCTATTTTTTGCTTAAATTTATTTAAATTTACAATTTTTGTAAAATTATAAATATTTTATAGTGTGGTGAAAAAAATTGTTTGAGAAATTATCACAGCGGTGCAAAATAAATTCATAAATAGAACTAAAACAGACTGAAATGGACAAAATGCACTTAAGTAAATGCAAACATTTTATGAGTATCCTTAATGTCCCTATTGAAATAATCTAATCTGAAAATAAACGGTTTAGCTAAAACCCATGTTAATATAGCATAGAAATTATCGAAGCGTTCGAAATTTCAATCCAAAATGGGTTCAAATTTTTGTATGCAGTACAAAAAGTTATGATGTTTGGTCAATTTGATAGTTTTCGATGCTTAGGCAGCAATACTAATATATTATTTTATTAATATTTTTAATAATTAACAAAAAACCTGAATATAATACTTATTTCTGAATACTGGCAACACTACTTTAATGCGAATACCCAAAATGGCCCATTAAGTAGTAAGCGCCGCACATGCTGGCAACACTAAAATCATCGAATTTATGGGAGAGGTGAAGAAATAATTAGGGTATGCCAATGCCACATGCTTTACACATTTGATTTTTCAAGAGTTTCTCTTGATGATAATAAATAAATAATACTCTTGAGGATAATAAACAAATAATACCGTGTAGGTGCGGTTATTAATATCAGCACCAGAAGCTCAAAAGTTTTATTTGACACTAAAAAATAGTCATATTTGTGTATTGATATACTCAAGTAAAATCTTTTATATCTTACATGAACCAGTGCGGCTAACACTTGGCTTCAAATTGTAGCATAGTGGTTAATAAATCAATGTGAAGAATTTTTTAAAATAAATTATTTGATGTAATTTTATTTTTAGGTTATTTTTAGATTCTGGAGTCCAAAAATTGGCTTAAATGATTTAAGTATTCTATTAACGAAGTCAGTCGAATTTGTTATACACTAAAATATTTCAAAAAATTGAGTTTAATTTATGTTTTTATGCATATGAAATAAATACATTTATTTATAATTAGTTACCATAATTGGTCATATATAATAGTTAGTTATTTTATACAAATATTAGTTATAACAATGTATACAAATATTTTAGTTATCAAATAAATCATGCACATGTTGACTACGTATCTTAAATCAAAAAAGTGTACATGAAAAAGAATTGAATTCTATAAACCAATAACTACGTTGGCATATCAAAACATAGCTGGTGAACTTATAAAATGGATTGTCATTCGGGGTCTGAAAAAGGTATAATGGCCGGGTCTTATGCTTGAATTTCTAAGAAAAAATCATTAGTCAGGGTCTTAAACATAAAATTTCCACGGAAGAAATCATGAGTCAGGGTCTTAAACTCACGAACACTACCTTAAATCAGAGTTGTAGTTAGAGAAGTTTCCTATCTCGTTATCTCTGGTATTTGCATTGTCGTGCGACACACGTCACTTTCGCGAAAGTTCGCCACGTGTCGCAAATTGCAATACTGCCCTCCTCTTAAGTCTGATCGTCCCGATCAGACAACACATTTCCTTGATGATATGGGGCTAGTCTCTCCAGATGAACTTCTTGCATTTAAGTTCCTTTGTGTTAAGCATTGTATGCGTTGCACGAAGTCGTTCATCCGATTTATAACTTTATAAGGTCCTTCATATGATGCAGCTTTGGGGACAAACCCTTTTTCCGTTGCGGGTTATACAGCAATACTAAATCGCCTTTTTGGAACCCTTCAAAGTTTATGGCTCGGTCGTAACGGTCCTTCATTTTATTGCTGATCAGTTTCCTACGCAGTCTTACATGTTGATGTATTTCATCCATTGTGACGTGCTCAAGTGGTGTTCCTGCATTATGTTGCTGCAAATGCCTATTACATCTAATTTTTGGCAATTTGGCCGACATGCACCTAGTGCAGCTTCTAATCCGTTTAGAAACTGACTCTTGGCACCCAACCCAATAGAATAGCTTTTTAATCTTTAATAGGATCTCCTTAAATCCGAGATGGCCTATACATGGTCCGATGTGAACTTCGTCTAACACGGCTGCTATCCTGGGTTTCGGCACCACAATTAAATTGCGGACATGTTTACCATCCTTGGACATGTTTACCATAGTTTCAAGCTATCCCATTGGATCCAGTATGCATTTCCAATGAACTTCCCAAAGCCGTTTCTTCTTTGGTTGGTTTCTGATTCTTTTCGATAGCGTCTATTATCCTAGATAAATCTTTATCTCTGAGTTGGAAATCTAGATTTCCAAATGGCGCTAGATTCCCATTTTTCAACAAATTGCACAACTGTCTGCCGCACTGTCACTATACCTTCACATTGTTCATGTTTTCCGCGTTGCTCACTTTTTTTCAACACATCCAACGGAAAAGATGAAATCTGATTGGCAATCATGTTATCGGCCTCGTCGTTATTGTTGTTGCTGTTGTTGTTTATTTTTGTCATTGTATTGATGGTATTGTTAATTTATAGTTAAAACGGATAAATCTTTACGGAATTATATGTTTTACTTCTTTTGATGAATTTTGAGCAATTGGTATGAAGCATTCAGTGGAATCGCCTCTAGAAGAGACGCATATTATTGTTGGCAAGACTCATAAGCCTCTCGAAAAATTCATATACCACTACTTTAGAAGACTCATGGAAGGCCCCTCTGGAAGAGTCGTAGACGATTACTTGAGGAGAGTCATCAAAAATACTTCTGGATGAGTTGTAATTCTTGCAGAATTTGAGAATAGTCATCTTGAAGCATCTTGCGTAAGGGATGATACAACAAAAGTATCGCGGACGATTCAAAAGTCATATTATCCGCGATTATTTTCAATCTTTCAGACTATTCGTAGAAGAGTATTCCGCGATCGAAAATGTTTCCAGTGTGTGTTCATATAAGATATAGGGGTGTGATCCTCATCCGATTACGCCTATTTTGAATGTCAAACAGCTTATAATAATAGAGAATATTTGTACCTAAACGCATGACATTTATTTTCGTTATCCTGTAATTGTAATTTCCTCAGACAGGCAGAAGGACACAAAAGGATAGGGCTAATTCAACTCAGGCCATTACTCTAGGCCAGATTATATTTACTATTTCATACCTGCCATGTCTCGTTCAATGTGTTACAAGCGGAGGGACAAATGTAATATATCTTTGGGTGTAGGCTAAGCAAATCGGTTATTGGATTCTCAGTGATCTATTAGTTACCTTTTATGCTAAGCCATAATTGCTTTCAACTTTCGCCCGCTTTCAGTTCGCAAACGGTCAACCTTTGATCCATGAACGTTAACAATACAAGTAGAAAGGAGCAGTAATAAGGAGATAAAACATTTCGCCCTAATAGGCATGGATCTGCTTTATTAAATTACAGAATTGTACAAATTAGAAATAAAGAGATAGGGCACTCGTTGCTGTAAATTGGAAATTCGTCAAATTAACAATTTTTCACTGTCTGTTGAATCATAGAGTAAGAAATAACTCAGATAACAGAAATAACAGACTAAATCATAGAGTAACGATTTCTTTTTTCTTTGCCTCTCCAAGTAAGAAATCTACGTACACTTGTTCCTCTTTATGCGATTGTATTTCATTATGATTTCGAATTGTCTGAAGACAAAGACCAAACCTTAGGGCAAATTTGGAGAGAGAAATGTAGGATACCTTTAAATATGTACGACAAAAATATTAAAATACGCGATAAACATTTGGCACCATCCGATATTAGTAAAAGATGTTTAAAGGCAGGTGTTGTACCAATTTTTTTTGATAACACCTATGATAATACAGACATATTGAATTTACCTGAAGAAGGTAATCAATGTGACACAGAATTTTCTTGTAGCAATTGTGAAAAACAATTAAAAATAAAAATAAAATATTAAAAATAGAAATAAAAATTTATCTTTCAGCCTGTGTCCATATATATATATATATATACATATATATATATATATATATATATATATATATATATATATATATATATATATATATATATATATATATATATATATATATATATATATATATATATATATATATATATATATATATATATATATATATATATATATATATATATATATATATATATATATATATATATATATATATATATATATATATATATATATATATATATATATATATATATATATATATATATATATATATATATATATATATATATATATATATATATATATATATATATATATATATATATATATATATATATATATATATATATATATATATATATATATATATATATATATATATATATATATATATATATATATATATATATATATATATATATATATATATATATATATATATATATATATATATATATATATATATATATATATATATATATATATATATATATATATATATATATATATATATATATATATATATATATATATATATATATATATATATATATATATATATATATATATATATATATATATATATATATATATATATATATATATATATATATATATATATATATATATATATATATATATATATATATATATATATATATATATATATATATATATATATATATATATATATATATATATATATATATATATATATATATATATATATATATATATATATATATATATATATATATATATATATATATATATATATATATATATATATATATATATATATATATATATATATATATATATATATATATATATATATATATATATATATATATATATATATATATATATATATATATATATATATATATATATATATATATATATATATATATATATATATATATATATATATATATATATATATATATATATATATATATATATATATATATATATATATATATATATATATATATATATATATATATATATATATATATATATATATATATATATATATATATATATATATATATATATATATATATATATATATATATATATATATATATATATATATATATATATATATATATATATATATATATATATATATATATATATATATATATATATATATATATATATATATATATATATATATATATATATATATATATATATATATATATATATATATATATATATATATATATATATATATATATATATATATATATATATATATATATATATATATATATATATATATATATATATATATATATATATATATATATATATATATATATATATATATATATATATATATATATATATATATATATATATATATATATATATATATATATATATATATATATATATATATATATATATATATATATATATATATATATATATATATATATATATATATATATATATATATATATATATATATATATATATATATATATATATATATATATATATATATATATATATATATATATATATATATATATATATATATATATATATATATATATATATATATATATATATATATATATATATATATATATATATATATATATATATATATATATATATATATATATATATATATATATATATATATATATATATATATATATATATATATATATATATATATATATATATATATATATATATATATATATATATATATATATATATATATATATATATATATATATATATATATATATATATATATATATATATATATATATATATATATATATATATATATATATATATATATATATATATATATATATATATATATATATATATATATATATATATATATATATATATATATATATATATATATATATATATATATATATATATATATATATATATATATATATATATATATATATATATATATATATATATATATATATATATATATATATATATATATATATATATATATATATATATATATATATATATATATATATATATATATATATATATATATATATATATATATATATATATATATATATATATATATATATATATATATATATATATATATATATATATATATATATATATATATATATATATATATATATATATATATATATATATATATATATATATATATATATATATATATATATATATATATATATATATATATATATATATATATATATATATATATATATATATATATATATATATATATATATATATATATATATATATATATATATATATATATATATATATATATATATATATATATATATATATATATATATATATATATCTATATAATATCTGTATATATCTGTCCCTATATATGTCTATACTTATATGTCTATATAAGGCTTTGTGTCTGTCTAATTTTATGTCTATTAGTATAAACCTGTTCGGCCGTCTGTGTCCATCCATAGTGGAAAATCCATTTAATTAGATAGCCACGCCTACTGCTAGATTTTATCACAATCCTGAACAGTTAAGACGGATGCAGATGGTAAATAAGCTTCACTGCTAATTATTTTTTCTCCTGTTTACTCTTGTCTTGTAACTTAAAAATATTAAAATAATTATTATAAGTATTCCTTTTAAAAATTTGTCAAATTTTTAAGATTGATAAATCTACCAGTAAAAATACAATTGAATTATATCTATGAAAAATTTTGCTACGTCCTACGATGGCCTTGCAGACCGCAAAAAAATAAAAAACTAATGTTGTGCCGTAAATGACATTTATTCACATTCACACACATACAAACTTTCGATATGATGCGCTTTAATAAAATTTGACTAGTTACAAAAACAATTGCCAATGTAAATAATCACTCTCTCACGCCAAATATTTCAGCTATTAAAACGTATCCATGCAAATTTCTTCCCTTTCAACACAAATCTTGTCTTTTCTTCGTGTTGACTACGCCGAAGAATAAAATCACGAAGAGTAGCAAGCCTAACAAAAAAATTGTTAACAACCGAAATATTTATAGAGCATCAGTGCAAAACAAAGCAAAAGCTATAGAAAGTGAATGAGAGAGAGCGAACCACTCACTATTGAGTGAGAAATCGGTCCAGCGCTGGACCGACCATAGAAAAATATTTTGTTCAAGATTGTGACTCTTGTTATTTCTTACTCTATGCTTGAATTCACGCACACGATTTTTGAGAACTCGTTCGATGTTGTTCTTGTTTAGTAAGAGTTTGCTAACGAGTATAACGCCATATTTCCATCCAGCATATGGAACACATTTCGGATAGCATCTATTTCTATCAGAGGTCGAAACTTTTATGACTTTTATAATAAAAGTCATGAAATAAGAGTTATTCAATGACTTTTATTTTAAAAGTTTTTCGACAAGAGTTATTCGATGACTTTTATTTTAAAAGTTTTTCGATGAGAGTTATTCGATGACTAGTGGGCGTAGTGGGCGGTTTTTGACAAAAAAACTACTTTGCGCTAATCGATAGGAATTATCATGAAACGGATTTGTGACATAGTGGAACGGGGCGTGGACTCCCCAAAAGGGGCGTTTTTTACAAAAAAACCACTTTGCGCTAATCGATAGGAAATATCATGAAACGGATTTGGAAGATGGTCTGTAGTGGGCGTGGCCTTCCGCGCCTTTTTAGTGTCCACGCCCACTTCAGACCATCTTCCAAATCCGTTTCATGATATTTCCTATCGATTATCGCAAAGAGGTTTTTTTGGTAAAAAACGCCCCTTTTGGGGAGCCCACGCCCCGATCCACTATGTCACAAATCCGTTTCATGATAATTCCTATCGATTAGCGCAAAGTAGTTTTTTTGTCAAAAACCGCCCACTACGCCCTTTTGGGGCGGCCACTCCCCCTCCCACCTGATTTTATATCCGTTTCGCGACATTTGCTACCGATTGATGCAAAGTCATTTTTTCGTAAGAAACGCCCCTTTACCGGTACTGAGTGGCCCCCGCCCACTTCCGACTATGTAAAAAATCTATTTCACAATACTTTCTACACATGTGCAGCTTCCAACCCACCAGCTAAGATCAATTCTTTTCATCATATCGTAGCTCAATGTTAGTTCGTATTGACCACCATCTACCTCATCAACAAAAGACTTATATTACAAAAAAGTCTTAAATAACTCTTATTAAAAAAACTTTTAAATTAAAGTAAAATAAACTTTTAACTTTTATTTATAAAAGTAAAAGTTAAAAGTAAACTTTTACTTTTATAAATAAAAGTAAAAGTTAAAAGTATACTTTTACTTTTAAAAATAAAGGTAAAAGTTAAAAGTAAACTTTTACTTTTAAAAATAAAAGTAAAAGTTAAAAGTATACTTTTACTTTTAAAAGTAAAAGTAAAAGTTAAAAGTAAACTTTTACTTTTATTTTTAAAAGTAAAAGTATACTTTTAACTTTTACTTTTAAAAATAAAAGTTAAAATTTTACTTTTAAATAAAAGTTTTGGAAATAAGAGTTATTTTCGAGCACTGATTTCTATATGTTTTTCACCAAACGCAAACAATATTGGTTGTTTAATTTTAATGGCCTTATAATGTAAAACGAAACCTTTCGTTTGGATGTCAGTGGAGAGGCGTCGTGAAAATGTATGGACTCAAAATGTTAGACGAAGACGAAGCGAATCGTTGACGCCGACTTCGAAGAAAACCACGTCGATATCGGTAAATGTAAAACCATCGTCGTCCTTCGCTTGGCTTCTGCCACTGTAGTTCCATTTTCCATTGTTTTTCTAGTGTTGGGAACTATCGAATTAATACTATCTTGTTATTCTTGTTAGAAGCTGGTACCCGGCAGCGAGTCAATTTGTCAAAATTACATAGGCTCTCATGGGGATCAAGAAAACTTTTATTTGCAGTTTACGCCACGCTACTGGTACGCTGATAGCTGCCAGCCAAGGGTAAATAAATAGGACACTTCGCACTAAAGAACATCCTTTTGCTCTATACAATCACAGAATGGTACAAATTTAACAGTAATTTGGTACTTATTTCTTAGGAAACGCGTACTCGCGTCAACATCAACCAAAGACATGGGCTTTGAGTAGAAGGTACTGGGTCTTTTAAGCGTCAGTGGTTTGGTGAATATGGTTGAGCCTTCTGGAGATTTTGATTAATTTATTCACAAAATTTACTCCGTGATTGTTAAAGAATAGTTCAACGACGAATATGAAGATAATTTTTTGGAAATTATATATTTTTGATCTTTCAACCTTTTAAAATACAATATTTGGTACTGAGTTGAGGGACATACTGCTCTATGAGACCCCGTTACAATCGTTGCAAAAAATTCACCACTTTTGATTATGCGCGGTTAAACATGTTGTTGTTGTTTTCTCTGGAAGCGAGATGAAACCAAACAATCCAATAATATGGCACAAGTCCACGTATAGCGTACGTGATGTAAAGAATGCATAACAAATAGACGTCAAATAACTTTTTCGCTTGGTGAATTGAGAGTGTCCTATCTCTTTACCTCTGTTAAAACCATGCATCATGGTCTCTTCCTATATCTAGTGTGGTAGAACGAGATATATATTGTTATTTATAAATAATAAATATTTAAAAAAACTTTTAAAAAATTAGAAAATGTTATTTTTGAAAGCTTTTTTGAGTGTACATATATTTTTCCAATATTTCCTTTTCTTTGCCTTTCTTGAATCCATAAATATGGGAACCTTATAATTGTGTGCTGGGTAATTAAAAGTTGGAAGAGAAAATCTGGGTTATTATTGTGAACACTCGACCAGCTGGTCGATGTTCGAAAGCCCAAACTTGGATTTATTTTTTATGTGAACGAGGTATAAGTGTTTGGCCATCTGTATTCATCTCATAAATTGATTTTCAGAAATCATATACAGTTGTGTAAATCTACCCAACAAACAAATTCTAAATTTGAAAGTTGGCAATGCGAGTTTGACGAATTAAAATTGAAAACTGGCAAGTCACAAAAATTGACATTTGCTAATTTGGTAAAAAATTGGAGTGTTTGGTCACCTACTGCCGCTAAAATATAACATTTTGAGGTGTATATATACATATATATTTATATATATATATAAATTAGTAGACGAAGTAAGTTTTCGCTTTGCATGGATTCCGTAATTTTAAATCAACGTTTAATCAAATTTGGGAAGGTAAAAATTCAATGGGGCAAAAATAACGTCAAATACATCCTACTTTCAGATGTTTCTCACACGATCTGAATATGACCGCGGTGTTAACACCTTTTCACCAGAAGGCCGATTGTTCCAAGTGGAGTATGCCATCGAAGCTATTAAATTGGGTTCGACAGCAATTGGAATATGTACTAATGAAGGTGGGATCAATACGTTTAGGGGCAGTTCAGTGTTAATGACTTCTTTATAGGTGTTGTCTTGGCTGTGGAGAAACGGATTACATCGCCCCTTATGGTCCCCAGCACTGTAGAGAAAATTGTAGAAGTTGACAAGCACATTGGTTGTGCCACCTCGGGATTAATGGCAGATGCACGCACTCTAATTGAACGAGCACGAGTGGAATGCCAAAATCATTGGTTTGTCTATAACGAGCGCATGTCTATTGAGTCATGTGCTCAGGCCGTATCAGCCCTTGCAATACAATTTGGAGACAGTAGTGATGGAGGATCGGCAATGAGTCGCCCGTTCGGTGTTGCTATTTTGTTTGCCGGCATTGAAGAGACCAAACCTCAACTATGGCACATGGATCCATCTGGCACGTATATACGTTATGGCGCAAAAGCCATCGGGTCGGGCAGTGAAGGAGCACAACAAAATCTACAAGATAACTATACATCTGAAATGAACTTAAATGATGCCATTGATCTTGCTCTAAATACTCTAAAACAAGTAATGGAAGAGAAGTTAAATTCAACAAATGTTGAAGTGATGACAATGACACCGGATAAATTATTCCGTATGCACACTAAAGATGAAGTGGAAAAAATCATTACTAAGTTAGCTTAATCATCATGGATCGAACTATATTACTCATTTTTCGTTGTCTTAAATATACATAATTTCCAAGCAGTTGTTTGATTTTACACTTGTACACAGTAATATTGGTAATCCAGAGGAATTAATTGACATCACAATTTTCTAAATACTGCTTGAAGGGAGGAGCTATAAACATATATATCTTTGTACATTGAATGCAAAAAGCTACTTCATTGGTCTGGGGTAAATTTCCCTGCATTATAATATCTCGAGGTAATAACTAAGAAAACTTAGTTAGCTTCTGTTAATGAATTATTACTGAAGATGACTGCATACATTCTTAAATGGTTACTTTAGACCTGAAATGGCCTTTGTTCCATTTACTGGGAGTGGGCTACCGTGATTTCAGTGCTTCAGCAAAACAGTCGATGCCGTAAAATTATTTTGAGTATCGTTTCATTCCTCATCCCATAAAGTTAAACAAAAATAAATTCCAATAAAATGAAATCTAACTACGTCATTTAATTACATTTCATAAATTTTTTTAGTAATGATTTTGCAGTCAGAAAATGAATGTATCGCCCCAATCGTATCAAGTAGTTTACATTAAAGAACAGCCTGATTTCGTCGACGTCATTTTGATTAAAACTAATTTTTATATTTAGCAGTTGCGTTTGAGGTGAGAATTTCGCTGAAGGCTGGAACAATTTAATTTAAAAGATAATCATATTTTTAAAAAAAATTTTCAGCTCTTATCAGTTATAAATAAATTCAAGTAGTAGTAGTATCAAGTAGTTTACATTAAAGAACAACCTGATTTCGTCGACATAATTTTGGTTAAAACTAATTTTTATATTTAGTAGTTGCGTTTGAGGTGAGAATTTCGCTGAAGGCTGGAACAGTTTAATTTAAAAGATAATCACATTTTAAAAAAAATTTTCAGCTCATCAGTTATAAATAAATTAACTCCAGTGAAAAGGCAGAAATTCGCAACAAGGAATATTCCATAGCTTAATTGTTTTTTTATAATAAAAGTAAGAAAATAATCACTAATCGCTGTCCACCTACTTAGATAGTAATTAAATGTGTCGGCGAAAAAATAATAATAATTAATAAGAATTAAAAATAAAAGTCGCATTACCAGACAATTTAATCAATGAAATAAACGGATCCTAACAAACAAATTCTTCAAAGAGGAATGTGTTTCAGCAAATCCAGAATTTCCATTAAAGGAGGAGATACATTAGATTAAATTTATGTTGTGTATATATTTAATGATTGTATTAATTTTGATATAAGACAAGAATTATAAACCCAAAAAAGTCAAAAAATACGAGTGTTGGAGGGAAATCCATCAATCAAATTTAATTAAATTAGCAACGCGGTTCAAGTGTTAGTAGTAAAGATTATAACATATCTTGACAATTATAACACTCAAATTATAACACGTCAATAAATATTAGAACACTATTAAAACATGGTATGCTTTAAGATTCTAGAATATACGTTTGTAGAGTAAAAATATTTTAAATAATAAAATTTAAATATTGGTTCGAAATTGCCAGAACGGTAAAAAATAATAGATTTTGCAGGAAATAAATAAAAATAAATGAAATTTTCTTACCTGCTGCGTTAGATCAGTTGCCACCCGCAGCGAAATAACCCTGGTTTACGACTGAATCTACATGAAATTGGGAAAATATTGGACTATTTTAATAAATTTGTGTATATTTCCTCCACAATTTTTGAAATATCTCTATGGTTGATTTCCGAAATTCTAAAACATTTAAAAATTTTAAAAATTCATGAGTGGTGCGTTTCAGGGGATTTTATTTACATTCCTTATCAATAAAAGAGGATTTGCTAAAGAGGATTTCATTTAAATTCAAACTCAAAAAGATCGAAAATACGAATTTATTCAAACTCAAAAAACCCACAGAAACAAATTCTTATCAGTACGAAAAACTGATCACAAAAGAAGTCAAAATTGTTGGCAAATTTTCGTTTTTAACGGAAGGAATGAGTGTGATATTTTTGAGGTCAATATTTGTTTATAACCTCGAGATATATTCGAGTAACCTATTTCATCATTTATATAAGAAAAATATATTCGAAGCTTGAAATTCTCATTAGCGCAATACAAACAATTTTTTTTATAAGAATGGATGTTCTTAGTACCAAAATCTCCACCCCTAAACAAAAGAGGTTTCCTATACACAATGCCAGTTCATCTCTTTCTCTCCTCTCTCTGGAACTTGCTATCAGGCCTTTTGATCATATACACAACCCACAAGAACTGATTGTAATTAACGTTTTATCATTAGATGAAAACCTAAGACGAAGTGTTTGACCTCTGTGTTATAAGATTTGGTAATATGATCGCCGAGTGGACAACACGCACGCTCGCTCATAATCGGGCATAGATTACTTCTGTTTGAACAACTAGGCTGATGTACGATGTACTTTCTCTTTCTCTCTCACTGTTTCTAATCATAAAGCATTAACCACAAATTGAGCAGCAGCTGCAGCAGCAGCAGAAATAGTTCGACGTTGAATCAATGGGTAGAGTAGCGATTTCCAGCAGCAGTTTAATAACGAGTGCGAAAAAAGTAATAAATTCATAAACAAGAACAGTGAAGAAGAACAAGGACTGTAGTAATACTGTAGTAATAATATTACCTATCTAAATTTGAAAAAGCGAGAAGCAAATTTAGGCAGCAAAATGGTAATCAAATCTTTCCCACAAGATCCTTATCATAGCGCATTCACATTCAACGGATTTACTTGAGTTTCGGGTTAGGTTTTGGATTTAGAGCGAAACCCAACATAAACCCAGGTTTGTTCCATATGAATTGTTGTTGTGAATTTTTGATAATTCCAAGAAATTTCTTGGGTTTATCAGTTCACAACCCTGATTCGAAGTTCGAACAAAAGACTCATTTATATTTGTCTCATTCTACAACTCGTGTGGTAGAAATACATAAATATTGCCCACAACTATATGTGAAAAGTACAACTTGCAAATAGAAGGAATACAAAGAAAAAGTAAGTATTTAACAAAAGCAAATAATAAAATTTGCTTCAAAATATAATAAAATTTGTATTGTCACGATACAATTTTACAATACAGAATTTTACAATACAGAATAAACGGAATGCGAAATCCCCTACGACAAGTACGCCAACAATACAATATTTTTCAATTGTTTTAAAATTGCGTATTTTGACAGAGGGAAACTGGGTTAGTGAATGTGAACGCTGGATCAGCTGATCGATGTTCAAAAGCCCAAAGTTTATTTTTATTGTGAACGCGCTATTAGAGTCCAAAGTAATTTTGACAGTTGAGAAAACGAAGTTTCTCAACTTTAAGATCTTTCTGCTCAGTCTGTGTTTTATACATAATAGCCATATAATTTCTTTTTCAAACAACGGCAGCATTGCCAGCTTTAACATCAGGGAAAATTATTTGAAAATGCATCTCATGAAAGCCTCTCTCTCTCTCACTTGCTCTCTGGTAAACTAATTTACTATTGTCAATTTTCAAAAAATTTTCTTTTGTTTCCTATTCAAAAGCAGCAACCTGTTGCCGATGGATCGTGAATGGCTCATGCTGTAATTGAATTTTGTGCTGTGGGACAAACCATAAAGCGACACTGGCTACTTGATCTAAACGAATCGTAATCAATTGTGTGACAGCCTTTGAACGACGCAGTGCGAACAAGCAGTTAGAACGGTTGAAATTTTTGAACAATATTTTCAATTGAATTAATAAGTAAAACGTTTATAAGTGCGGTGTTTTACTAAAAACCACAATAGAAAATAATGTATTTTTGTATTTAATAAAATCGTAGAGATTTTCAGTGTGTTCCCGTGATAATTCAAGTAAAATCCTTCCATCAAAATAAAGGAAACCTTATTCACGGAATACTAAACCATAAATACTGTCAAAGTGTAATACGAATTATGCATTCAATTTTTATAATGAACTCGCTATGCAGTTTTTCTTAAGCAAAATGGGATTCGTTTAGGGATTAATTACGAATATATAACGTAATCATTGTAAGTATTTTTCGTGTCTTCTTAACGGTTAGTTTTAAGATGAATACATACTTGTGAAGATGAAACATTAAAATGACAAGTTCAGAAAATAGGAATGAATGTTCTCTTATATCTCTACACCAACCTCATTTGGTGACTAACCATATGTCACGATAATTTTTACAAAGGTGATACACATATCTCTGTCCTCTTATCATTTTTTGTTAGATAGTATTCGTGTTTAGTGATAACGTTTTGTTTAAGATCGTGAAAGATAAAACAAACGAAATAAAAATACATAATGGTAAAGTAAATAACGAAGACAAATTGATTTAAATTGATTCCAATTAAAACAAAAAACAAACAAGTGAGAACGCTGATTCTGAGCCAGAGTTTTTCTCTTTTAATGTGTTTCAAACGGAGGAACATAATGTGTTTTTACCCGTGTGTGGGGTATAAAAAAAGGAAAGAAGTCATGATTGAAAACTTCAAGCAGTAATTGAAAAATTTATAAAAAAGGAAAAATACATATTTTGCTTATTTCCAATTAATCAATTTTATTTCTTCTCAAAAACGTGAATTTTTTAAAATTGTTCAGTTTTTGAGGATCCGTTTTGAAAATATGAAAGAAGCAGGACGATATTTAAAACTTATACAGGCGTTCATTTTTTAAATTGAATTTTTATTAAATTTATTATTTATTGAAATAATTTAGCGAAAGCTATTGAATGAATATTATATTTGATTCAATTAAATTTGATTTAAAATTATTTAAAATTAATTTAATTTATTCAGTTAATTAATTAAATGTAGTAGTTGATTAATTTAATCAAAATTTCAGCACAATTAAGTTAATTAATTAAATGATGCAATAAATATGTAACATTAAATTTAATGAAAAACGTTTAATATTTATTCAATTTCTTTTCAATTTAATTCAATAACTCTAATAAGATTAGTTTTTTCTCATAAAAAATGTAAAAATAACAAACAGCATAAGAAGGTATAGGCATCTTTCCAAATTTTAAAGCCATACCCGGTTCTTCATTGCGGGCGGGCTATGCCCACCTTTGCAAATATATTTTTGATGGAAAAAAATAATTGCAACTTTAGAAATGCGCTACGATGTGAGAAATTGAACTATAAACACGAACTAATTTGTATTTACTGTGGAAAATAGGTCATCCTTCTTATTCGATTTTGCCTACTAATAGGCATCGCTACTAGTAAATTCCAAACCAATTTTTAATCCTAAACAACATATAACGGCAGAGATTATTCACCTCCAATTAATTTTTTTCCCTTTCCGCTAGACTAATCGAGATTTCCACAGACAGAGAGACAGACAAACTGGCAGACGGATGGACGTGCTCGAGAGGGGACAAATGGTTAAATTGACTCAGGAAGCGATTCTGAGCAATAATATATATATTTTTCGACACCTACCTCACCTCTTTTAATACGTTATAAATGGAAGAAGTTCGTGAATATGCTTGATCTCTTCGGATGCAGGATGTAAAAAAGTCATTTATATAAATTTTTACATCAATTGAAAATTGTCTCGTATTGTTTGTATAAGTTTTAAAATTATATCACCCTCCCCCTCCACGTATTTTTGATTTTTTGTAATTAAGAATTAAACAACACCTTCCATTCCGTTATTATTTCTCAGATAATTATAATGCCTAATTATGTAAAAAGATTGAAAACCAATTAAAGAGAGTAAGGAACATCATTATCATTATCGTCAAAAACAAAATGGGTCCACACTTGGTCTGTTTTCATAATCGCCTTCATCAAAATATTTTCCACGTTTACACACGTTTGTGCTCTCTGCTCTCAGAGCAAAATAAGTAGAAGAAAAAAAGATCAGTAGAATGCGATTGTCGCAGTTCTTCGTAGTTGTTGTCACTATACCGGTACAGTCAATTTTGTAGTGTTGTTGTCATCAATAATATACAAAAAACAACGTTTACGATGTCAAGTACTGGATTATGTGAATAAAACAACAAAGAATGGCTGATAATAAGCAAGTGCTTTCAAAAGGTTTTTATGTTTAGACTCAAGTGTTTTCACCCTCATAGAAGTCATTTAAAAAAGGATTTCGGTGAGATGCAGAACAAAAAAACGGAATGTGGAACAGTTTCAAGGAGATCAAAACATAATGTGGGTTTTGGGATATAATATTTCGAATAAATTAGTTCAGTTTTTTATCTTACCCTAAACTTGAAAATTGTGACTTAATTACAAATATTTGAGTCGTTTACTTTTAAACTCACCAACTCCAGTTACTGAAAATATTTTGAATATCACTATATTGAAACCATGAAATATTTGCTCTTTTTCATCACAAATTTCTCTCTTACATTGTTTAGAAATTGAAATACAGAGACAAATTTGTTTACGTTACAGCTGACAAAACATATGCCTTTACGTTTACGTTGTAAATAACTGCTATCAGTTATAAATGCTATGAGTTATACTTTCCCCTCGATTTTTTCTTTCCTAGACTTTATCGGTATCTCTCTTTTCTCTGCCAGCGAGTGGAATAATAAATTTTCTATAAATCTTGCTTTCGTGAAGTTGTCAAATTACGACAAATTCAGCGACTGTCAACGTAAAAATATGAAGGAAAAGTGATTCATTTAAATGCAACCTTTTTCTTAGTTTATATTTGTTTACTTTAAAAAATATTTATTTCTTTATTTGTTTATTTATTTTAAAAAATTATTGAAGATACTGAATCGCACGAAATTATAAGTAAACTTTTAAGAATTATAAAGAATTATCACGAAATTATAAAGAATGTTTGAAAATCTTTGAAAATGTTTTTCAAAGATTAACAATCAATTGCGCTATAAAATATTTTTTGGTTTCTTATCGTGTTAGTTTTTATATTTTTACACCCTATACCCAAGGTGTCCGTTTGTTAAAAGGAGACGTAACATGTATGAAAAACTATAAATCTTCTGGCTCAAAATCATCTCCTGAGTCGAATTAGCCCTGTTCGTCCGTCTCCTTGTATGCCTGGAGAATGGATACATGAGAATGATCATACGGTTACATGAGAATCGATAGATATTCTCTTAAAATTGGGCACCAATATTCTCCATTATTATTAACTGCTTAATATTGCAAATGATCGACATTTTTAACGTCACCGTAATATCAGTTGTAATTTGGCACATGTGTAATTAACTTTCAACCCTTGTAGAGGAAATTGGACGATAAAATTTCATCCTCGAATTCACCCACGAATCATTTTAAATTATTCCCACGAAGGGCTCACACAAGGTATAGTATAATGGTGGGCGGACTGTAAGAAAATGTGCTTAATATTAGCTCATAGATCTAAATTGATCGAGAATAGGGAAATGTAATATTGAAAGGGGCGTGTACCCCCGCTATGCCAACAAACTTTAAATTTTTATTACGGCTGTAGGGTTCACAGACGAAGTAGCGGTCTTACTTATTTCAACATTAAACTAATATTGTTTTGGTGTGTAGGCAATATTATTACACTCTCTACACACACATTTTTTCTTTTCAAGGTTTTATAACACTTTTAAGAATTTTCACAAACCGTAAAATTGAATTTTTGTTAAACAGGCTAAACTGAACAATTATATTTATATATTTTTTAAAAGTATTAATGTTATTAAAGATTTTATTTTATTTTATTATCATTTACTGTATTGAAAGCTTTTACAATATATTTTCGAAAAAATGCTATGAACCAATTAAAAGAAAACGTACGAATACATAAAAAAATTTCGACCAAAAGGCATGAGAAGCGACGAAAATCGATTCGAGATAAATGTATGAAAGAAATTATGTAGTTTATTTCAATTAAAATCAATTAAAGTTGATTTTCGACTAAGAAAAAATATTCAACATGTTCCTTTCTACTTCTCCTTCTTAGTTCTTCAAAGCACACAAAAAAGGAAATTTGAGCGACATATAAATTAATAAGCCCAGGGTTTCATTTCTTTTTTGACTTCTTTTTCTTTTATAACTACAAAATGTTTTCTTAAAACAAGTTTCAAAACATCAAACGATGCGAAGATTAAGGAATATTTTATTAATATAAGTTTCGAAAAATAGCTGTTTAATTTTGAAGGAACTTAATGTTTTTTTAAATAATTCTAGAGAGAATGAACTGGCAATGATGCTGACTCATTTGTTGCGGCCCTTTTTGCCATTAATGATTTATATATTTATTATTGGTAGATCTTAAACACTAAAGTAATAAGGAAGCATTAAAGGAAGAAGAAAATAATCATGTAATGTAATATGTCCTTATTATCTTTTTTCCCCTGGTTAATTTTATCAGCAACTACTGTACAATATATTGCTCAATATGATGCATTCGTTTCTTAGTTATTATGACGATTCAACACAGAAGCTTTCCTTAACGCCTCCGCTGTCTTATTTTTATCACATTATTTTAATTGTAGTAGTGATCGTTTTTTGTTTTAGTATTTCTGCTAAAACGAAGTGATAATTCCTCCAGTTCAATTGGTTTGAAAATCGTTGATTTCACACACAAAAGAAGAAACCAAAATAATCTTAAAATAAAATCTGGCCATAAGGCTTGTTCTAAAGACTTTTTAAATTATTATTTTTATTTTTTAAACATTTTTCGCATTTCTTGATCTAGCGGCTGTCGACTGTCGATTAATTACGCGAGTTTATTTAAATTGGTTTGAAATTTATAGTTTGTTCGTAACTTTTTAATCCTTTTAAAGCATTTATCAAATGCTTTATAAGCATTTTAAAATACTATAATTTATTTAAAAATTATTTTATTATTAAAAAAACTATTTTAATATAAATTTCGTTTTGATAACTACGCCCACACTGTAGGATTAAATGGCTCATATCTACAAATATTTTATGACTCTCTTCATAGTCTTTTTCTTTGGAATGACGAAATTTTCCTACGAAAATCTAAGCACTAGAAGTAAAAAATAGCGGTTTGTTTTCTTTGATAAAAGGTCTAAAAATTTGAACGAATTTTTCCAGCAATAACATTTGTTATAAATTATGATTTTCCATAGCCAATGGGAACGTTTTATCGGTCGGTCGGTCATGCCTAAACGATCTTCAAAATCGAAAAAAATTTTGGTTATTTATTTCTTTAATGATCACGGATGATTGTTATTTTATTTGAAAATATATAAATATAATTCATACGAAGAAGCTATAGCCCTTCCGATATTAACGGAAGGGATTTGGCTCACGCTTTGAGGCAACAGAAAGTTCTTCAGTTTCTTTTGAAATATGTTTGAGCCAAATTTAAAAATAGCCAATATTTAAGAACACTAAAAGTATGGGCGCTTTAAAAAGGTCATATCGCTTACACAAATGTCCGTCCATCACATCGAATCTTCTTTAGGAATAATTACATTGCTTGCAATAGCCTCAACGTCAATAACAACGTACTGAAATGAATTCGTCTCTCCAACACACATAAAGAGTGAGAGAGGTATACTCTGCCTCTTTTTATATTTCCTCTCTCTCTCACACACACCATTATTATCGTTGGCCATTATTTCCACTTTTATTAGCTTTTCTATCGCGGAAAAAATTTTCCCCCAAAAACTATCGTGAATACACATAAAAAAAAACTCCAGCCATGTGTAAGGATAAAAACTTTAACACTCTTGAACTAATGCCAAAAAAAACCAAAAATTGAAAACTGAAATACATTTTCCCTCCTTGTTTTTTGCTTTGGAGTTCTAATTAATTGATTTTATACCATTTTTAAAGTATTTAGTGTATTAATATTTGCTTTATTATAATTACGCCGTGTACGTTCGCCCAAACATGCGTTTGTTACGTCTTATGAATTTTCATTCTAATTCCAATGAATTTTTTATTATTTGTGCGGAACGAATTTTGAACGGAGATATTTTTATAACGGTTTATATCGATAAATATTTGAATGATGAGAGATTTAAATGTTTTATCTTTTAACAGGTGTTAAAAGATAAAACATTTAAATCTCTCATCATTCAAATATTTATCGATCGATGTGCACAGTGCGCTAATATCGCCGCCTCGTCTTCCAGACTTTCGCGCCACACACCCCTACCCTCCACCTCACTGACATACCACCCACCCACATACATATATATGCGCACATTATTTTTAATGTTTTTTTATATCGCAAATTTATTAGTGACCAAAGATTTTTTAACATCAGAATGGTGTTACTTTAGATTTCATTTGTAAATCAAATTTATCAGCATAAATCATATGTTTTGTTATTAAAACTTTTTTATTGGAAATTTTTGTTGATAAATTTTTTCTCAAGAGAAGGAAAAACATCACAACGAAATCAAATCAAAAATAATTTTTAATTAAAATTTTGAATTGCTCAATTAATAAATAATTATTTAAATAATTACTTTTTAAGGGCGATAAAATTATTTTCCGTCTTAAAATATTTCATATTTCGATTGTTCTGAAGAGTTTAAGGAAAATATAATTTTGTCAGTAAAAATATATTTTATAAAAGTTTATCATTAATTCTGCGATTTGTGAGAATTTTTGGGTACAACGATATTTTTTTATTATTAGACGAGATTTGAGAGTAAATTTTAGGTTTTTAAAGAATTATTTCTCCACTAAAACCGGTATTATCCCACTGAGCAATTTAGCATTTTGACTATAAAATATTTTATTAAATTTTAAGTAGTCTACTATTCGTATACTATTCGAAGTATAGTATAAAATTAAATAATATGGTGTTCTAAAATGAATAACTTACTTCCATATTTTGAAAGAACTCAAAACAATGTCTTTTTTTAACTTTATGGTTTGAATTTTTTTGTCATCACTTTTCACGAAATTCATTTGTGGGCAAACTGGTCTCGGCGATGTGTCGTCGATACAAAAGCAGATATTGAATTTTTGTTCTTCATCGCTGTGCGACCTTTGGAAGAAATATTTCTTTGAAAGAGCGATATTTTTAGAAATTTCTAGAAACAATTAATAAAAAAAGTTCTAAAAAAATTAGTATTTTTTGGAAAGTCGAATTTTATGGGAATAAAAACAGTTAGATATTTATAAAAGTCATTTAATATTTAAATAAAATATTTTACTTCACACATTTAAAAACAGGTTTTTATCTTTTAGTGAATTATTTTTAAACCTTTTATTTATACAAATATCGAATAACTTCTAAAAGTATTAAGCAATTAGTCTCTCTAATTGATCTGTGTTCAATAATTTTATAAACCTTAGCCAAATCAACTAAATGTAATCAATTAACGAAATAACGGTTATCTAAACTTAATTTTTTCTGAAAAGAAAAACGCTTGGATGAACGTGCGCCGCAATTAAAACGATTAAATAATGCCCGAATAGAAAAGGGCCCGAATTAAAAATGTATGATCTGCTTTATAATGAACAACCAAAACGCCATCATAGCAAAACAAAAATTCCCCAAGCACAAATTCTAACTATGATTATTGTGATAACAGTTAATTTAGGAAAATTCATTTACTGGCAAGCACGAAAGAAGTGGCAAAAATATTGGCCTCTAATCCACTAATTCGACGCCATGTTGATATTGCTTGAGCGTATGTGCTATATCGCAAATATCACCGATATATATATATATATATATATATATATATATATATATATATATATATATATATATATATATATATATATATATATATATATATATATATATATATATATATATATATATATATATATATATATATATATATATATATATATATATATATATATATATATATATATATATATATATATATATATATATATATATATATATATATATATATATATATATATATATATATATATATATATATATATATATATATATATATATATATATATATATATATATATATATATATATATATATATATATATATATATATATATATATATATATATATATATATATATATATATATATATATATATATATATATATATATATATATATATATATATATATATATATATATATATATATATATATATATATATATATATATATATATATATATATATATATATATATATATATATATATATATATATATATATATATATATATATATATATATATATATATATATATATATATATATATATATATATATATATATATATATATATATATATATATATATATATATATATATATATATATATATATATATATATATATATATATATATATATATATATATATATATATATATATATATATATATATATATATATATATATATATATATATATATATATATATATATATATATATATATATATATATATATATATATATATATATATATATATATATATATATATATATATATATATATATATATATATATATATATATATATATATATATATATATATATATATATATATATATATATATATATATATATATATATATATATATATATATATATATATATATATATATATATATATATATATATATATATATATATATATATATATATATATATATATATATATATATATATATATATATATATATATATATATATATATATATATATATATATATATATATCTCGTTTATATGGTGTGTATTTAAATTAAGGTGAGGTTTCCTCCTGCGAAAAAAAAGATGAATGAACAATTTTAAATGCGACTGAGCTTCTCACTTCTCTGAGCGATTATTGTACTGATATTTATCCAAAGTAATCATTTTCAAACCATTGATTTGAATTTCTTTTGGTCGTCTCTTCTTTTAGTTTGATGATAAAAAAAAATTAAATGAAGTTCATACGCAGTAATTTTTATGTCTATACGCTTCATCGAGTTCATTAAAAAGAAAGGAAATTAGAGGGTTTCGTTATACAAATTTAATGTTTAAGCACGTAATGTAAACTGAACCTATAAACGATTACAATATTTTCAGATAACGATGAGACTTTTGGCGATATAGCGAGAGCTCTAGAATTAACAAAAATTTAAATTGTATGAAATTATGTCCGCAAATTAGTCAGTATTAATTCTGTAGTAAAAAGCCCCTGGAACATATTGAAAAGTGTAGCGTAAATTTTGTCATGAAATCAGCCTAGTGGCATAGCCATGGGCTTGACTGTGACTTATGTTACAGGATTTTTGTAAAGAAACCTGTTGGAGGGCTTTTCTGCCACAGTTTTATAGAATTTTTTTTCCTTTTGCACTCTATACACCCTGGAGGGGGAGATAGAGAGCAAACAGGTGCTTGCGTTTGTAGCTCATCAAACGGGACACGGTAGTCATAGAAGTGTGTATATTCCGACTCAAAATCAGCTACTGGTTCTCTCTGACACAGTGTAATAAGCTTAAATTGTGCTTTCAAATCAATCGAAAACTTATTTGAACTGTTTTATTATTATTATTATTATTACTATTATTATTATTATAATTATTATTATTATTATTATCATTATTATCATTATTATTATTATTGGCATATTCGGCAAAGCACATATTTTATATTTTTCAGACAACATAAATATCCTTCCTGAATATTGTGACGGGGCTGGAAAAATATTTACACCCTCACTAAAAACTTTTCTTTAAGAAAACATCGAAACTGTTAGAATGATAAAATTCTTTAAATACATTACGACGACCTTCTTATTCCGATGAAATTTTGGAAAAAGGTACAGTTGCCTCGAGCGAATGTTTCATAATTATTGACATAACCGTCTACATTTTATCGAATCTATTTCTAAACTGTGACTAGATTCTCGTAAAAATAAATAGTGCCAAATGTTTTGTAACCGCGAGTTTTTTATTTTTGTTTTTCAGTTTTTTTGCTTTTTTTCGGAGACTGCTTTTTTCGTTATCGTTTTTTCAAAGAAAACAATTCTTTAAAAAATTCAATTGTTTTTATCGCTTTCTTTCAGATATTTATTTTGACTTTTTAAAAGCATTATCAATTGAAATATATATATTAAAATAATTTACTTCCGTTTAAAAATTTCTCACTACTGGATAAATACATTTTTTAAAATCTGTTAGATCCTCAAAATCGTACACGACTTGCTTCTCCTTCTCCCTCTCTTTTTCTTCTTCCTCTAGAGCTCGAGTTTCACGAGCATATTTGTAAATACTTTAAAAAAGTCGCAAACAAAGTAAAGGAAAACAATTGAATTATAACATTTATATAATGCTCGTTTTATGCAATTCATGATGTGGGTTTTTTGTTGTTTTTCCTGTTCTAAATGGTCGTTTATTTTCTTCATTTTTTGTGTTTATTTTTATTTCTTAATAATATTTTGCGATATTTTCTCATGTAATGAATGTCTTTATTTTTGTAATGCATGCAAATTTTGTTGAAAACTAAGCTAAAATTTTGTTAATGATTGTTATTGCTGTTGTGCTTAAGAAAGACAATAATAAGAAGAACAACAACAGCAGCGACAACAGCAACAGCAATGGGTAAACGCCAACAACTGGAGAAGCCAAAGTCAATTGCATGAGTCTCACATGGTTTGCTCACTTTTAATTTGCTGACGAACTGATGAGGAAAACGATGGGCGGGTTAGTCGGCCAATTAACTAAACGCCCAAAAGTACGTTGAAAAGTCAAATTTAATGTCATCGCCATCACTAAGTTCCTACCTCTTGTTAAATGTTCTTCTTGTTCTTCTTTCCTTAACGAAAGTTTAATGACTTCGGATTAAAAATTTGTAAGCATTTTATTTTAACAAAACTGTGTGTGCGTTTGTGTGTGTGACGGGGAGTGCGTGTGTGCGTTTATGTGTGGAAATGTCCGTGTGCGTTTTTGTATGATTGCATGTATGTCTGTGTATGCATATAGCATTGAATTTCTACACTGATGTATATAATTATCGAGAAATTACATATATCATTTATGGGATGTAATAAATACCTTTTACGTCAAGAAATTATATAAATGTAGGAGAATCTACATTTTCTGTACCTCTTTCTACGCTACAGGGATGGGTTAACTTCATTCGTTAATCTGTCTGTCTGTGGAAATCACGATTACAAACGAACGGAGGTAGAATATCGACACGAAATTTCGCTCGCATATTCACTGCTTTCTTCGGCTATTTGGGTTTGGGGTAGATCGGCCACGCCTGCTTTTTATACAAAATCCCCACTAAGGACGGATTTCTCAATTCTCAGTCTGGAATTTTATGAACGAAATATTGGTGTCAGAAATTACCACTCAACAAAAATGGGCGGCACACGCCTCCTTTGCCATGTGTGGACTCTCTGGACAAAGGTCGTGTTGAGAATTAGTTAGTAAATGTAAATTAAAATAAGAAACAAGGGAAATGTAATATTAAAAGGGGCGTGCATCACCCACTGATTATTATGATCAGAGGATCCTAATATATCCTCATATAAGCTTCGATCGGTTCGAAGTTAGCGCTCTTACTTGTCTGATATAAATTATTAGTTAATTTATCGATATAAATTATTGCGTTCTAGAATAAATTATTGAATATTTAAAGATAAATAAAATATAAACTACAGACAAGCAACAGCGCTAATTCGACCTGGCCGGAGCTCAGATATTCTACACCCGTAATACGATCTTATGGTTTAAATCCAGCCACTAAGAATTTAACACACGCCCGTTTTTTAGAGTTACCATCTTCTTATACTATACGTTAAAAAACAATTTTGCTTCAAGTTTGGTTTACAATCCGCGAAACTGGACTATAACCACCGATAAACATGCGTCGCCTTTGATAAGTGGCCGCGGCGCTGGATGGTTCACGCCTAACTTTCATACTAAGCATTCCCACATAATTGTGGCCGTAGGTGGATGGGTTAAGGTGGACGTACCGCACAAATTTGGGAGTACACTTAAGAAAGTGGTAATCTGAGACTATGAGCCGACTATAATACGTATTAACTTTAAGAAACAGGCGTGACAGCGTTGGTTCGATTTTGCCGATTTTAAATACCAAATACTCCAGGTAGACAAAGATTATTCTTGCTGAATTCGTTCTTCTGTAATGATGATTTCAGACGGACAGACAGACGGACAAGACGGACATTAAGAATATATAAATACTTTTCTATTACGGGCATGTCTCCCTCAAGCGTCACAGCCGGAGGATCATATACACGGATATACACGGTACCCTTCGGGGTAGGGTATAATGAACCAAACAACGAGAAACAATTAATATTAAATTCAAGTTAATATTAAATTAAATTCAGTTTTCTTCTATAAAAATAATTATTTTTTAAAATAATTAAATATTTTCTGTACTATATGCCATTTTAATCGAGCAAGACATTTCTCTGAACTTTTTTCCTTTCATTTATAGCAAACTGAGGTATTTACGAGTTCTTATTTTTTTTTTTTTTGAAGAATCGATAAGAATAAAGCATTCTCTCAGGCGTCGCGACGATAACGTAAATTATTTTTTCCTTCTTAAGCTACGAATTAATAAATAATAGATAGAATTAAATTAATCGAAGAAAATATAAATTACATTTCTTTCCTAAAAAAATCTAATTTTATTTACTCAAAAATCGGATGCCTTCAACACACTTCCAAGCACGACGAATCGATCGAAACGAAAATGGGAGGTTATGGGCGACGTGATATGCACACGTTATATAAATGTATAGTTTGGCAGTGCCGTGAGTGCTACATGCCCCTATTATTATTACATTCCCTTTCCTTGATTAATTTAGACCCACCTTGATTAATTTAGACCACAGTGAGGATGCGCTCATTGCAATTTTCCTCAAAAAAGCCCACGCATGGCATTATAGTGAGCGTGCCACACCTATTTTTGCTAAATAATATTATGTTCGTAAGTGAGCTCGAGGATAAAATTTTGTAATCAAATTCCGCCTACAAACATTGTGGCGTAGGGTGTTTGTAGTGTGTGTGTGTGAAAATGAAGTGATTTATATCAGGTATAAAAAGTGGGCATGATTCTGATTCGATTTCGCCAATTTTTAATACCATACAATTTATAGTAATAGAGTATATTGTTCAGAAAATGGTTCTGAGTCAGATTATATACACTTTCATTTTCAATACCTTTTGGGTGTAGGCTATGAAAATTTCAACTTTATACTACTGGTAATTTTTTAATTGTCTGTGAAATTCAAAAAAAAACGCTTTGAAGAAGGTGACCCTATGACAGAACCGATTATAAAAAGAATGGACCATACACCCTTAGATTTCATAGCGGCTCAAAATGCAGTTGAAAAAACGAAATACGAAATGCAGTACAAATCGTAGTAATAACCATTTAAAAGGGTTGCAGGGTTAGTCGTTCTCGAGTTTTATCCAAAATTATACTTTACTTAAACTCTATTGAAACCGATTGAAAGAAGAAAGTAAAAAGTTGTACTAATTTTGATTTATTCTAAAACAGAGTCTTTAATTTGATTATGATTTTTTCTCCTTTTTACAGAATGGATCTCACAACCGTTATCGTACAAATATCATTTCTTATAATTTTCGATAACATGCTGGCTTTCGGTTTTATGGGTCAGGAAGAGCGAAAGTGTAAATATTTGCGCGTGGACAAATTGTTGAAAATACGTTGTTTCGATATGAATTTGAAAGAAGTGCCACAATATCTCAAATCATCGGTAGAGGTAAAAGTGCAAATACTTGCAGAAATACAAATTTTAAAAATTATAAATTATCTTCAATTACGTAATGCCTTGACTACATTGATTACCATAATGATCTTTGATCATTGATCATTGATGATTGATCATTAAAACAACTTTGAAAATATTCAGTTATCTTTTGACCTCATGCAAATGGTATTTTTGTGTATGCGTGAATTTTATTTCTTAATTAAATTCTACTCCCAATTCATTTACAAGCTTAAATTGCTGGAAATTCAGTCAGACAGATTTTAACGCACACGCGACTTAGTAGTGCTCTAAAATAGACGGTATACAACGCCTAGTCATTTGTGAGACATTGTCTCCTCCATTCATCTATTCAACCCTCCATACTCATCGTACTCGTCCATATTCATCCATCCATCCATCTATTCATTCATTCAGTGAATTCCACAAAAATCAATTGAAATTAATTGCCGTTGAATCTAACGAGAAGGAAGGGTCCGGCCGGCCGGACGTTCAATCTGTTGGTCGCTTGCTAGGTAGTCGGTGTGCGTAATTATGTTTGTGTGCATCTGCTGGTTGAGCTCTTCGAGCTCCTTCGGTCTCAGCTCTGGTTTAGTCAATTATTTTATTAATATTTTGTAATACGAAACGCTAGTGATGCTAGTAATAACGATTTAAAAGACATCGTATGACCAGAACAATTTCCCATTCTCCAGAAAATAGCTCTGATAATCTGCTAAAAGTGATATCAATCGTTTATACAAATCACAGACAAAGATATAAAAAATGCAACCTAATCCAAAATTCTGTCTTATTTAATACATTATTATTTAATTGTTTTTTTTAGGTTCTCGATTTGGCATTCAATCGCATAAAAAAGTTAAAGCGTACTTCATTTCAACTCTATGGAAATATTAAATATTTGCTCCTGTACGAAAATATGATTCAATCGGTCGAAATTGGTACCTTTGAAAGACTTACATCACTTCAGGTAAGCCTGAAGATCTATTACGTAACATAATTATCAATAATACTGATAATGAATTATAATGCTAATGATAATAATAAGCTAAACGAAGACTTTGATACGCTAGAGCGAAAATTCTATTTCTTGTTCACAAATATTGATAAATTGTGTTCACCAAGTAAAAATTTATGCTAAAACTCATTAATTCATTGATGACACAGCGTTCCACATGATCTCGTGAATTATATGACTCGACATCTATATAGGAGCTCATAATGATCTTCATAATAAAAACTCCATAATCTTTTCCTATCAAAACCTTAAAGGTTAAAACCTATTGAAATAATACTAATACTTATCTTCCCTCCCAATACACTAATAATTATAATAATATTTGCATAATCTTGTCTCTGTATAAATCATCTATTTCCAGCATTCAAAGTGTTTACTGCAGTTCAGAAAATTCAATAAAATATACTTTCCAAGTTAGTCTCAGAAGTAATCAAAAAAAAAAAAACGGTTCAAAATCGCTATGCTATTTTCATCATTTGATAGTCATCAATAGTGAATGCTTTTTAAGTCAGTTCCCGACCAATTAACGATCAATTCCGACGAAAATCCGACCAATGCCAAAATTGGGCTAAAGTTCATTCTAGAGAAGTCTGCGCCAGTAGAAACAATTATCTACAAAATAAAAATCCACAAGAACGGCATAGGACGAGGTGACAATGTATTAATCGAGTTTGGCTTGGCGTGCTCATTTCACAGGAATGGAGTCAACTTTCAACATCGTTTCGAAATTATGAATGAACCAGATTTTTGCAATGGTTCATCGGTTCACGCCTAAGCCGCAAGAACAATCGAAACAATGGGATGGCAGGGGAGAATCATCTTCATATAAAGTATTCATTACTAATTGCGGTAAAAAAACTAATAAAAACGTAACGCTTCCAAATTTAATCTTACTAAAGTTTGTACTTTATAATACAGTCATTATATATTAATATCGAACCAGTATGTGTGACAGGTTGATTACTTCTGAGATTGCCCTCGTATAGCATTTATATCGCTTCATGTCAGTTCTATCTTTCATAAATACATAAATAAATTTATATTCGTGTAGAAAATCCTTTGTGGCTTATAAAAATAAATTTCTGTGCTTCTAACTCAACGTTTTCTACTCCTCCGGCAGGAAATCGATTTGTCGAATAATGCTTTAATGACGATACCCATGGAAATATTTCAATTACCATCGCTAAGAAATTTGTACGTGGATAGTAATGAATTGATTAATTTGGAGAGAGATCTCGCAGTGAGTTAACCGTAGATATGAAAAAATATATTCTACAAATATTCCAATTTCAAATCATTTTATGTATTTCTATTTTTCAAATCATCTCGTCTCATCTTGGCTTTCCAGTTGTGTTACAACTGTTTGATACTACTATTGGTGTCACGTTGCCGAATATATATATGTCAAACATTTAAAACGCAACTGAAAAGACCAGGCGAAACGATGCGAAAATTGGAGAAAGCACATTAGCTCAATCATTTTCTTTCATAGTTTCTCGAAAAACCTATAAGAGCGCCTCTTGAGTATCTAAATATTGCTGACTGCGGTCTCGATGATCTGCCCGATTTGGGTGTTCTACCAAGTAAGTGTAATAATGCAATATCGTAAGATTTTGATGAATAATTATTTATCTAATACGGTGATTCCCAAAAGCGGTTTTGGTTTTCGTTTTGGTTTTCGAACATGATAACTCATAAATGAATAACAGTGAATGTTTGCATATTTATCACACCATATGATATTTTCGTGTTCAATATTTCTCTCTCTCTCCTTTAAATTAACTGGACAAAGAGGCAAAGATACATAGTATAGAGTTTCGGAATTCGAAAAAGGGTTGTGAGCTGCCGAAACCCAAAATACTTCTAAGGAAATTTTCTTGGTTTTGGCTTTAGTTTTGCCTGTGGGAACCGCTGAAAATCGCTTTCAAGAGACACCGTATAACATTCTCTTCTATTTCATGCAAAATTGTGTCTTTTTTCTCCTCTTCGGTTAGAACTATGGCATATCAATGCTTCTTCTAACCCACTTAGTCATCTCGTCCTCGACAAGTTCGCCAACATGTGCCATCTGAAAAGTATCGATTTAACCAAAACTACCATGACAGGTTGTACGTGTCAACAGGTGAATAGCCATCTACGATTTGTTGGTGCTAAAACGAAATATGTTCCAGTGTGTATGGGTGAGTTGCAGTAGTAGTGTCAGTAGTAGTAATAATAATAGCAGTAGTTTTGGTAGTAGTAGTAGTAGTAGTAATGGTTTATTTGCAGCAGTATTATTAAGTGGAGTAATAGTAGTAGTAGTAATAGGACTATTTATTTATATTTATTTATTTATTTATTTATTTATTTATTTATTTAAAAGTATAATATATTGATATACAAAGTGTGAATAGTAGTCCGCGAAGCCACTAGGGCTTGTCTGTAGACTTAACAATCTAATGTACAATATGCAAATTTACATTCGTCAAGGTAATTATCGCAGCAAACTACTTAGAAAAAAGGTCGGTAAATCAAGATTGAAGTACAATTGGCAATGGCTACTTTAATATTATTTAATAATAAAATGCTTTTTAAGATTAGCCTTCATTCGGACTGGATTCTGAATGTTGACAAGTTCCACAGGTACTTGATTCAAAAAACTCGGTACTGCCACCTGAAGTGTATTTTTTCCGTAATTATTGTGAAATTTTGGCACCTTGTATCTACCTTGTAATATCCTGCGTATCCCATGGTCATGGTTAATCTGTACTCTAAACTGAGTCTGTATAGAACGTACTAATCAACGTCATTTTGTATATTCCCTCCACGCTTAGCACGTTCAACTACTTGGGTAAATTATTTGTACATTCATGTGTATTTTTAATTATCTTTAGCACCGAATTTTGATTACATTGTAGTAATTTGCAATGCAATGACGAGCCCCATGCAGTAATCCCATGTCGAATGTATGATTCGGTGAGAGCAAAATACGCTTGTCTGAGTACCTTATTGTTGCAGCAATTTCTAAGATGGTGTAGCATATAAGCAGTTTTGCGTAATTTTTTCCGCACGTAATCAATATGTTCCTTCCATTTGAGATTATGGTCTATTATTACTCCAAGATATTTATGAGTGATAACTTGTTCAATGATTCCATCACATTGATCGTTTCCTAGGTTACCAGCATCATTTAAGTTATAAACATCTCCATGGAGGCAATCATAATTATGAAATTTAAGAGAAATATCTTGATGCGGCACCTGTGGTCTTTTGACATGCATTAATTTTGTTTTACTAGCGTTAAAAATAAGACCATTGTCATGTGACCATTTTTGAATAATTTCTATCTCTTTTATCATATAATTTTTGGCAGTTTCAATATTTTTTTGTCTTACCATGACTGCTATGTCGTCAGCATATGCGAATGCACAGGAATTGTTTAAAAGTTTGAGCAAGTCATTGGTATATAATATATACAAAAGTGGTCCCAGCTTCGATTCTTGAGGGACACCATTCTTCACATTAATTTCATCACTTAATTTGTTATCAATTTTAACACAATACGTCCGTAGTTCTAAATAGTTTTGAAACCATTTAAGACAGTCTCCGCGTATGCCAAAGCTGTACAATTTAGATAACAATTTAGTGTGCTTCAGTGTATCGAACGCCTTACTAAAATCAATAAAGAGTACCACACTATGGATATTTTTACTAAGGTTCTCGTTCAGTTTGCTGGCGAAGTATCCCAATAGCCTGTTGATGCTTTTCCCCTTTCGGAAACCAAATTAATTTTTATGTATTAAATTATACCTTTCACAAAAATCATTTAACTTCCTCACCATTATCTCTTCCATTACTTTCTCTACCGCTGGTAAGATTGAAATTGGTCTATAATTGGAATAATTCGACTTACTTCCACTTTTATAGATTGGCCTAATCACTGCAGTTTTTAGTACTCGCGGGACTTTCGCTTCGGAAAAGCTCCTATTTACAATAGCTGTTATTACAGGAGTCAGCAAAATTGCATGTTTTTCCTAATGTCCTTTGGCCTAATGCAGTCATAACCAGCGCCTTTGGTTTTTAAGGATCTTAAAATATTAAATATTTCAGCTTCGGTTGTTCTCTCCATAAAAAAGGAGTTCTGATTCGCATCAGTTCTATACGGTAGGGTACTTAAATCACATACATGAATCAATTTATCCACTTCTTCTTTGAACAAGAGTGCGAAATTATTCACCACTTCCTCAATATGATCACATTTAAATTTACTCATAATGGTTTGATCTACATTAATGGTTTTTCTCCCAATGATTTGGTTGATTAACTGCCAAGTCTTCCTTGAATCATTATTACTTTCAGCAAACGCGTTTCGATAAAACCTATTCTTAGCATATTCCAATTTTTTATTAATGGTGTTTCTGAAAGATTTGTACTCGCGCTCTCTACTCCTATCTTTAGGCTTCGTTACCCATCTTCTGTATAGCTTATCTCTTTTTTTACACTCATTTATTAGATCATAACTTAACCACGGATTTTGCCTACGTTTCGTTTGTTTCTTCTTTTGACTAGTAGCGTTGCTATAGATCGTACTAAATGTATTACGTAACATATTATATAACTCATCCACACTGTCACCATTTAATAAATATTCCCAATTTGTATTATAGATTTGCATATCTACCTTGCGTTGATCAATGAGCCAATTAGAGGAATTGTTACCCGACCTGGAGTTATTATTGCTCACTCCTTGAACAGTACATATTATAGCATAATGATCGGAAACATTTGTTTTCACTACCACAGTATATAAAGTTGCTGTTCTGAATCTAGTGAACAAGTGATCGATATTAGTGCTTGTTTCCCTTTCGGTGTCCACTCTCGTGCTCTCCTTCTCATTCATATTACTCAATCCATGTGAAGAAGTCCAGATATTGCATATTGTTTCTACATGTCTTATGTAGATCAATATTCATGTCTCCAACTAATATTAAATTCGATTTTCTATTAATTTGCTGTAGAGTATTATCTAACTCTCTTACATATTCAGCAACATTAGTGGATGGTGGGCGATACACAGCGAGGAGAATTATGTTATTATGCAGTTTTAACTGCATTGCTTCAAAGGAGTTAACAACAGGAAAGGAACTTTCACATGGTATTTTTTCATTAATAAAGACAACAATTCCTCCACCCTTAGCATGTTTTCCATTCAAAAATACAGAATTATACCCCATTAGCGAATAAAAATTAATCTCATCATCGGTGATGTTAGTTTCAACTAAGATTATGACATCAAGGTGTTCAATTATGTCGTCTATTGCTGCTTTAAAAGATATAAAACTTTTCCGGAGCGACCGAATGTTTAAATAACAACATGATATCAGGCAATCTTTTAACGCATTGTTATTAATATCAGCGAAACTAAAAACAGCATCATTGTTTATTTGATTCATTTTGTTGATATATTATTTGATAATAAAATATAATATATTAATAGAAAAAAGGCTTTAGTATTAAAAGGATGTAAAGAAGGTGTGTATGTTAAATTATTCGGCTGATATCTTCTTCGGAATTAATTTTAATGACAATTGAATTTTCTTGTTTCTTTGCGTAAATACACCCTCCACGAATCCAAATGAAGCTCCAGCCACACTCTTTCCCTTTCTGTTTTACTATCCAAAATAATCGACGTTTACGAGATGAGAGCTGTTCGTTTATATAAATGTTTTGTTTCGTGCCTTTATATAAATCTCCAAGCGAATCAGTAGCAGTAATTTTAATGTTCGTAGTAATATGAATAAAAGTAGATGATGATAATGTTGGTGACGATGATGATGTTTTACATTCCTTTAGTAGTGTTCGAAAATTCCATTCCAGAAATATACGATCTTGATATTTGTCCACCACCCTATAATTGGACTGTAGAGGCAGCAGCATTTCACGAATGCACCGCAACGGTAACCCGATCAGAAACGCGCAATATTTGGCTCTTTGCATTTGGATGTTTGGGTGGTATACTCTTAGTAGGACTGCGTAAGTTGAAATCCAGTATATTTTTTGGTTTAATTGAAACTTTGTAATTTATTCGGATTTTGTTAATTTTTTTCTTATTTTTCTAATTTAGTTGCGTGCTATTGTCTTCGACGTAGACGCAATAAACGTGCGAAGCGATTACGAGAATCGCATTTAAATCGCAAAAATTTTGTGATATCTCCAAAAAATGCTATCAACAATCATCCTGACGGCGAACTTCTAACTTGTGATACCTCTTAAATTGTAATCAACAATCATCCATTATATAATAAGTCCGAAGAAATTAGCGTAATATGATATTGAAATTAAACAATTTTGTATGGAAAATGTATGACACTTATGTAGATATTGTATTAAATATTATTCACAAGGTTACAACTATTATTTCCAATTTATTGAATTTACTCCTATTTTTGTACATTTTTTCTAATACAGCAAATACCAAACGAAGATGTAAAATAAGATTATTTATATTCCTTTTTAGCTTTTAAGGTTTTAACTCTAGGATATGTGCTTATTCCAAGAGCCGCTTTTTCGTTTAGCCGCTTCTTTACCTAATATCCTTTCAAATATTTCAGACAGAAGTGCTCGGCAAGGCCTTCCCCATAGTAGTATTAAAAAGTTTTAAAGGAATTGAAAAATGCAACGAAATAAAAAGGTGGCACTTGGAATAATACAATAAAAGTAATTTCATGGCAAGTTTCGTATTACACATTCATATCCTTCAGTAGATTACCCAAAAAATGTCCATTATTTCTCATCTTTCCGATGGCCTTTCAACTGTTTGATACTACTGTGGGTAACGTCTAGCTGAATACATCTATGTCAAACGACTGAAATCTAACTCGGAAGGCAAGGCGTGACGAGATCTTCCGAACTGTGGAGTAAGGACACATGTTTAAAAATCAGGGAGGGTAGGCGCAATTTTCGTACGCTCGGCTACAACGCTAACGCCAGCGCTATTATTTTATTCTTAACCCGGCTTCGGCTCCCAATCCTAACTCTGGTTCTGAAAATAAATTAAAAAATTAATTATAGAAAATTAATCTTTTTAAATTTGAAGTAAAAAGTTATTATTCGTTATCGTGTATTCAAAACAAGCCAAAGAGTGCCTTAATTGTTGTTACAAGATACGAGAGAAAATTTGTAATGTTTAATGGCATTTAGTCTAGCCTAGGTGTATAATAATATTTAGTATATTCTCATTTCACCAAAATGCCGACAAAAGAATTGAATTGTTAAAAAATTGCTTTTTATCTATGACACAAATTTTATTTTGTTCGAGTAAAACCCTTAAGGAACTTCTGATATCAAATGAAATCTTAAATTTAAATCCAATAAGATTTTAAAAGTTTTAACTAAATGCTGTTATTCTTTAAATATTTTAAATAACATTCATTCTAAAGTGTAATGGCTTTGTTATCTTTGTAGCTTTTTAATATGAGAATAAATTACTTAAATACTTTACATTACTTAAATAATTAAATAAAAATTAATTTTAAAATGATTTTTAAAAGATCGTGCTATTAGAATACAAAATATAAGTTAAGGAACCGAATAATGGTTTTCATGTATCCAATACGGATATCCGCCAATTCATAGGAGTGATATACCTCATGTCGCTGATACAACCCACCAGAGTAACCAACCTGCCCTAGCCACCACTGACTTAGCAAATATTCGCTCTCAATAAATTTTAAAGAAATCAGATAATGTTAGAGATTTAACGACAATACTGCCTCGGTAGAATTTTAAATTGCGTAAAATTGTTGAGAGTCTAAACAAGACGTATGCTAAAGTGAGCAAACATGCTCGACAAAAGCGAGATATTTTATAATTGAAAAATGCAAAAATTAAGCACACGGTTATAGAGAACAATACGTAGCCGATACCAACGGTGTCAATGTTCCAACGGTGTTGTGGGAGAGCAATAAAACTATCACCTTGGCCTTGGTCACGTCTGCCTGAAAAATCCTCTAAATGAAATGCAGAGATACGACAAAAAACAAAATATGTAACCATCAAACGATCAAACGTCGTTAGCTATATAACCGCCATATGGGAGTCGTCGATTTTATCGACAATGTAATGGGCATCTACAAAATACGACTGCGAAATAAACAACTGCCGTGCGATTATTTACAATTACTTGGACCTCACGATGGCCAATGCATTACAAAAGGGCACACTATGACAAAATCTTCCTGAGAAAATCATGGCCTCCGCTATGAAATATAGAGACGCCATATCTGATCTCATCCACCCAATTTGTACCCTAAGAGACCCTCATAGCACACTGGCCACAATTTTCTGACAAAACAAACCCGATGCAAGTTCCCAAGCTTTAAGTGATTGACACATAATATTGGGCAAAAAGTGGCATGACTTTACAGTGCATGTAAAATAAAAACTCAAAAATTTTCACAAATCGTAAATCCGAACGTAATTAGTAGTTTGAGTTAATTTTGTTTATAGCTACAACTTATTGCTGCCTGTAGGCTACACACCGTGTTTTGTGTTTCTTCTCACAAATACCGAATCAAATTTAAAACACTCTAAAACTACCAAACACACAAAGTCGTGGAACTAATCCACAAACTGAACACCACAAAAACACGGACGACAAAAGCTACTTTCATTCGATATCAGGTCCGTCGATTACCGTAGCCGAAACTATAAATGTTTCAAAAAAATAGCGCTGGACAAAAATCAAAGAACAAAAACTTTTCTTTAGGACACACAAACATCTTCAAAACTGTATTGCAATAAAACTCAATCTAATAACCACGTCCATAGACAGGCAAGTGGACTGAGGGTGGAAATCCAACGTCGGCAATATTTTTAGGAGAATATATGTAGTAAAACCATAAAGTTGGGAAAACAATACGTCGAGCAATTGACAAATTTTGGAGTGAACATTACAACATATTAAAAATCAACACAAAAATATCACATCCTTCACAGAGAAAGAAGACAAACTAAACTGTCCAGACCTAAAAATAACAGCACACAAAAACACTATCTCACTAGGGTGCGATATATGCAGAAAGCCCGGACGCCGACACATTTGTACACGCGTTATCCAATCACCCCAAGCAGCTCCAACCCGCCGAGATCAGACAGCAACTAACTGGACTAGAACGAATACTACTAACAAAAGAAGTACACAATAACAAATTAAATACAGTACATATAATTGTAAAGCAACGGTTACCAAGGATATTGTAAAGAAAATAAAATAAAGTTTGTTAAAGGGTACATCAAAATAGCCTTCAAGATAAAAACAATATAGGACGAGTTCTGCAAACCAGCACAAACAAAGGCGATCAGATGCCGCTCGGTGTTTAACGTGAGTGCCTGCCGTGTTGGCTTAAACTCACGGTGGGCCTACCCACACTCGGGATTACTAGGTAGACTTTGTGAATACCTTATATACTGGCAATCATCAGCCACGGCATCAACTTAGCCCTATTGCGCCATTTGTGTGCCTATGGAAGCCTGGGACGTACAGGACATTCCTCGCAGGTTGACGATCGAGGCCTATCTAAAACCTCTTTAATGCCGGTGTGCTACTCACCGGCATTCTGAGTTGTCGGAGGTCTGCCTCCTCACGCAACTCCACGCGGAGACTCTATGGTCTCTCCCCGCGTATTTTTGGGTAGTACCACAGCCACCACGAAGCTCCCACAAGGGGGCCTACCCACTGGTGTGCTGTGTACGTGGGAATTTACATTAGCGGGGTCAGATTAAGACCCAAAATGAGCCGCACACCACCCGTGGCACCATTTTTACATCTTTGGTAAGATGTCGGAACTAGCCTGCATAGTTCCTGGCAAGTGAACTATGTGCAAGCACGACTAGTCACTGCCATTTTGTCGCCTTATGTCCACGACGGGCCTGGCACCCGACACAAAGGCGATCAGTTAGATAAACAAGAAGTATATAAATTCGTTTGTACTTGTAAACACACGTACATTGGACAAAAAAAATAAGGTAAAAATTAGATTACGCGAACATGTCAGGGTCTGTAACAAAACGGATACGTAATCCTAACCCAGCGTTGGAAACAAATTTTGCTCAACCACTTGTTCAACAACAAATGCAGTCCGCCCCTCATGGAGGTACTTACCCTTAAGGTACCGTGCTAAATGGATGAATTATAAATAGACAATCTAACATAATTCCCGGTAGTTTTCGATCCCCTGAAACTAATCCACGAAACACAAATCAAATGTAATGAACAAAATATGAACTAGTAAGAACATTATCTTCGGCCTGGCCGAAGCTTATATATCCTATTCCCGAATCTTTTGATAACAACGTTCAAATAAAATGTCGGCGGCTTATATATTATATATTTATATTTAAATTATTATATTTATCAGTCGTCGACTAGCTCTCGTTGCAGTAACGTCGTTTTTCTATTCGACCTTGATGCGTTCCTAGTTTTCTCGTTCGCTCTCATACTTTTCCCATTAATTAATTTCGTTATTTTCGTGAATTTGAATTTTTTATCAATTTGATTTCTTTCTTCTATTTATTTTCTTTTTAGAGTTTCAAAATTTAAAAAGTTTATTTCATAAATTAACTAAATCGGAAAGTTATTAGAACTAAACAAATTTAACGGCTATCTTTAAATTCAAAATGGCTCCCGGGCCACCGGACAAATCTTCAAACAGGTTTTCTATTTTAGATGAATTATCTAAATTAAGCCCCTTTACCATCAAAAAAGGTATTGAAGCCATTTCTACTGAAATTGAAAAAATTTCTCAACTCCGACATGGAAGTATTTTAATCTTAACAAAGAGTAGGAAAATAGCAGATAAATTTATTAACTCTAAAAGCCTTTCCAATCTTTGCGATACTACTGTGAAACTCCATCCCACCCTAAATTGCGTTAAAGGTGTTGCTTGTCTCATGTTCCCGACGAAGAAATCGTTGAGGAAATGAAATACAAGGCGTAGTCGGGGTTTACAAATTCTCCCGATTGAATTATAGAGGCACATCCTACCCTACAGTTAAAATTGTTCTCACGTTTGATCTATACCAACTACCAGAAAAAGTAGACGTCGCTTGGTACAAAATTAAAGTAGATCCTTACATTCCAAACCCTATGCGATGCAAAAATTGCCAAATTCTGGGACATACTCACAAACACTGCAAAAATGTAAAATTGTGTCCTGATTGCTCACTTCCGCCTCATAGCCCTGACGCTTATTCCAGAACATTTTGTGCAAACTGCTCAGGACAGCATTCTTCTACGTCAAATCTTTGCCCAAAATTTATTCAAGCTAAAGAAATTCTATAAATTAAAACATTAGAAAATTGCAGCTTGACGGAAGCTAAACGTAGATATAACTCATAATTTATCCCTCTTAATTCCCCTACCTCTTATGCAGCCGTCAAAATAAATAACACAAACAATCCATTAAGCATTTCTACAGATTCCTCATCTAAAAATCTTTCCAAAAAACCAAGTCCACGACTCAACAACCCAAACCTTCAGAATTTTTATCCAAATCACAACCCTCATCTAAATTTCAACAAATCAGCACTACCAAGCTTCGTTCCAATGATAACGTCAATAATAGCATTCGCCCTTCAAGTTCAACTGATTGTTTTTCCAATCATGCCATTTCCTCCTCATCTCCACTTTCATCAACTCCTAATCAATTGTCCATATCCACACCAAATTCTCCTGTAATAACACCTACTATTAACACCTACACACTAATAGCACCTACTATTCCTTCCATTACACAAGATTTATTAACTAATAAAAATTATTACTTGCCTCCTACGAAATTAGAGTCCATGGATTCTAGTTAATTTTTTATCTTTTCTTATTTCTCACTAATGCCCTTTAGTATTCTTCAATGGAATATTAATGGTTTTATCAATAACTTCAATGAATTACAAGTAATTGCTAAAGAATTTTCTCCTTCTCTTATTTCCCTCCAAGAAACCCATTTACGGACTAGTGTATCAGCTTTAGTACCTGGTTCATATATTGGTTATTTTTCCAATCTTCCGGCTATCTTTTCTAGTAAACAAGGAGTTGCTATTCTTGTCAAAAATAGCTTACCTCACAGAATAATAAACACTGACCGCTAAATCTATCCTGTATCGCTATTGAAGTTAACATCGGATTTAAACTAACTGTTATCTCGGTCTACATTCCTCCTCAACAAAATTTTAATTTAAATGATTTAACTGATTTTATGAAAAGTTCTCATAATCCCTTACTGGTTGTTGGCGATTTCAATGCCTGGAGCCCACTCTGGGGCTCTGATTCAACTAACTCTAAAGTACTTATTATTGAAAACTTTTTGTTAGCAAATAATTTTTCCATTTTAAATGGCGGTTCACCAACTCATTTCTCCACTCATCAGACTTTTACACATGTTGATATTAGTTTCTGCTCTGTTAACATATCCCCAAAAATCACCTGTTCCACTTTTATGGATCTCCACGGTAGCGACCATTTCCCCATTCTCACTGGCATTAACTCCCCTGGTTCTAATAGTCACCATCTACAACCTAAACTCCTTACAGATAAAGCTGATTGGCCTAAATTTAAAAAATTTGTCTCAAACTTCTCCTCCACTTTTCCTCTTTCATCAAATGTCAACAAAGAAGCTGTTATTATTACCAAATCTCTTTGTTATGCTACCAACCTTAGTATCCCTCAAACCAGACCCTGCATAAAAAAAAGAATCGTATCTTAGAATTGATAAAATGGAATGTTGGTCGGAGTTTAAACGTTTTCAATCTAATATTAATTTAATTAAATATAAAAAAGCCAATGCCCTTTTAAAAAGAACTCTGAAAGAAGAAAAAAGACAATCTTTTAAAACCGTTACAGAAACCATTAACCCTCGTACGCTAAAAAATTATGGTCAACCATTAAAATGCTTTCGGGTTCTTTTATACCTTCAAACATAAAATTGAAAGAATCAGTAGATGGTCCCATCTGTGATTCTCTTAAAATTAGTAATTTATTTGGCGAATTTTGGTCAAATTATTCAAGGGATATCAATTTCCATCCATCCTTTCGTTCTTTGAAAAAAGATTACATTCATCTCCAATATAATAAAATTAATTTATCCCTCTCCCGCTAATTTTAGATTCCCCGATTAGCTTCTTTGAATTTTACCTTAATCTCTCTAAAATGTCTTGAAAGACACCTGGTAGAGATCGTATCTCATATCCTTTTCTTAAAAATCTACCACCCGATGTTAAAAATCGACTCTTAACCCTGTAACGAATTGGGAGGAAGGGCGGGGATAAGTGAGACCAAAATGGCTATTGGAACTCTTCGTCAGCACACCAGAACTGCGAGCACAGAGAAACCTTCTTCAGGTTCATCTCAGGAATCTCAGCAGCTCCAGTAGGCCGAGGAAGAGTTTAGCGCCATTGGCAAAGAGTAAAAGGAAAATAAATTAGGGTTATTGCTGACTGCTGGGGCATGCTCAGCTCTCGGCCGTGCTCAGGGAAAGTGGGGGGTTCAATGAACCACCATCAGCCAACGGAAGGTCCTCCTCATTACAAAGAAAATTCTGAGCCGAGTCTTACAGAAGAAAAAGGTAATGCTTCAAAGCAAAGAAGGCTCGTAGAAGGCTGTCGCGAAAACCGGTATGATGATCGGATGCAAATTGAAACGGAGTGGGAGATTGAGAGAGGGGAGGGGGAAAAGGCAGAGGTTAATTAAATCCCCCTCTTGTCCTGCCCACCCGACCTATGCTGATGCCGTGGGCCAAATATTTGGCACCAGCCCCTTAACGTTGCGACATCTGTCCGGAAGGAAACCGGCTACTTACCCGTCACCGCATATTTCTGAAATTATCCGATACACATCTTTAGTTAATTTACCAAATATACATTATTCCAAATTTTCATAATTCCAATATTTACAAAAGAAAGTACTGAACTTCATACAGTGGTATTAACAATAAGTTCTAATAAAAATAATACAGTAACTATCTTGAAAACTTGACATTATAGATTCAGTTAATATTGGGCAAATCTTCTGCCTTTTCCCAAAAAAAAATTTAATCCAACCTTCCTTAATGTAAATCTTATGAGTGAATTGTATTAATTGTATTAATTGTATTAATTGTATTAATTGTATTAATTTTGTTAATAATGATCTTCTTTAATTTCAGTGATTTATTTACTAAATAAAAGAAAGTAATATTAAAGTAATATTTTTAATTAAAGTAATATTTTAAAGTAATATTTTAAAACAGTTTATTATTAAACTTAACTGGAAGTTTCTTTTCAAAAAATAAAAGTTGTTTGTATTTTGTTGAGCCACTAGTTATTTAAACCACTATGTATTTTGTTACAATGTCTAACAGTGGTGTTACCTCAAATTTAATAAATTCAAAAATGTAAGGGTTCGCAGAAAGGATCATTTCTATTTGTAATAACTATTGCCGTTTGATCTTTATCATCTTCTTTTATGAGTACTTTATCAGTGTTTATTTATACTGTGTCTTTCTATTATTGATGACGATCGTCAATAGTTGTATCATTTCAGGTTACTTTTTGCTAATAATTCGAGGTTGAAAATATTCTGATGATTTATGGTTTTTTATTCTGTATCAATTTTCTATTTACTTATTTTCATACATTATTAATTCCATTTTATGTATCATATTTAGATTATTTTGTTGTAATTCTATTTTCTCAGTGTTTCAGTTGTGTTTACTCACGCACAGTGGGTACATTCGAATCCATTCTTAATAAAAGTAAATCAATAAAAATCAAATATTTACTAAATTTTACTTAGATACTAAAATACAATAGGTAATGGTAAGTAATTTGTTGTTATTGGGCTTCCTTGTTGCTTTTATATTATTTATTTATTATTATTATTATTTATTTATTTTTACTTCTAAATTTTTGTTTATTTTAGAATTATTATCGTTTATTCTTTCGTTTCAAATGAAAAAAGCTAATACAACCGATAGAAATTAGTTTAATTCTTATTAAGTATTTATTCATTTGATTTTGTTTCTTCATTCTTATTCGTTCTTCTTGTTCTTATACTTTGATTATTTACCTATCTCCGAATGTATTAAGCATATAGCTCCTTTCCATTTTTTGACGCCATTTAATTTTATATTTCTTGTCATAATCTTTTTTTTCCATCAACGAAATTTATTTAAAAGTCTTCTATTGATAAACTAAATCAAATACAAGGACTCATCGACAATATAATGACTTTAAATAATATTAATGAGCTATTGTTATTATTTGTTGTTGCATTGTACGTAGATTGTAAGTGTGTGAGCGAGAATTTACAAGTAAGATACGAATACATGATTGATTGAGAATTAATTGTCAATTAATTAATTTGCAATTACATAAATATATTACATAATTTTCTTATTGAAAGAAAAATTCAAAAAAATCTATCAGAGAGATATTCTAAAGTGATGGGTTAATAAAAAAATTTTACAATATTCTTGAATTTTTCAATTCAATTCAATTTTTAAATTTTCAATTCAAATCAATTTTTATTCAAATTCAAATTTTTACCATACAATATCATTCTTGCTGCGTCTATTCTTATTCCATGATGATGCTGATTTTGTAGACTATTTTGTTGCTGGTTTATCCTATTCCTTGTGTTTGCCAATGATTCTCGCCGAGACCGAATGTTATCTGCCGTTGCTTGTTATTTATTCTTTTAATATTTTTTTTTATACATTGATTTTGTTAAACAATTTCTACTTTAATTCTTTTCTTAATCATTTTACATTTCTTTCTTCTTTTCAGCATCTTAATTTCCTTCTTTTTCTTATTTTCATTGATGTATGTTTAAGTTTTTGCTCTGAGCGTTTTTGAGCACCCTTGCATTGAATATTGCTTCGGTGATGCTGTTCATTTCGTTTACGTCTATGTTAATTATTTATATTAGATTTATTGGAGTGACGAATTCCTGTATTTAATTTAAAAAAAATCTGTAAAATGTTGGTTGCACTATCGTCGTTTAGAGAACACTAAAGTGGATTTCGGATTTTTCCGAAAATAATTTTCTTCGATTTTTAATAAAAGAGTTGACTGCATTTATTCGTCTGCCAGAACTACTTTTGTGTTGGATTTCTCTTATGGCGCCTTCTATTTTCTCATTCAACATTCTAAAATGGCGCCGTTTCATCAGCGATTGGATGAAATTTTCACTTTTTCGTTATTCAATGATAAAAACACATCAGCACTTTAAATATACCCAAACAGCAATATTCAGAATTCTGTATTTACGGAAATCTTCACGAGCGGCTGAATTCATTTAAATGAAAATCCAACTTTTAAAATGTTTCGCTTTGATATAAATAACTTTGACTACATATATTTAAAAACTCAGGTAGTTACATTCGTCACAAACTTTAGGTTGCTTTAAATCGAAAGTTATTCATGAACAAAATTGAAAGTAATTTGTTAAACTTCTTTGGTTTATTAATTGCTTAACTTTCACACAGATCCGAATAAAACGTGATTTTTCTCGCAGCCGACAAAATGGAACTAAAAAAAATTGAATGCTGTTCTTATGAACTTTTCGGGATTTATATTATGATATTTTCCCTATATATATGATTAATATTAATTGTTGTTCACATACTTTTGAAAATATTGTTTTATAAGTAAATTTCCTAACTAAGTTTTCATTAAATTTTAAGCAACCGAATTTCGGTCCACCTGCAGCCGACCCGACGTCTAAACTCCTCGATCGCTTTTTCTGACTCTCCCTCGGCGTCAACCTCAACTCGACAATTTCTCACTTACTTTTTATGCTGTTGGCCTTTACCTATCAGTTGTCTCTGTCCCACACATGCTCATCGCAAGTGTAGGAACAGAGACTAGGTGGCGTGATTGATTATGTCGATTTAGAATTTGACACGTATCAATCACGCCAGCCATGCGGAGGCCATGACAGTCGGTGGCTAGCGTGGCCACCCAGATCGTTCGAGTGAGGTTGCCACTGAGAAAAAAATCTCACCCTCACAACCCTTTACAAAAATATTTTTACCCAAGGAACCTTCCAACAATCCTGGAAAAATGCTATCCTAATCCCTATTCCCAAACCCAACAATTCCAAGACTTCCCTGTCTGGCTATATACCTATTTCCTTACTCTCCTGTCTAAGCAAACCACTTGAAAGAATAATTGCCAAACGTTTAATGTGGTTTGGTCTAACCACCAATTCTATCAGCCATCACCAAATGGCTTTTAAAGAAAATCATAGCACTATTGATGCTCTTCTGTACTTTGAACATTTTGCTACATCCGCGCTATCTTCAAAGAATCACACATCTGTTCTTTCAATTGATATTGAAAAGGCGTATGATAGAATTGGTATTCATATTGTCCTTCGTCAGTTACTAAAATGGAAAATTGGCCCAAAAATATACAATGTTGTCAAAGCTTTTTTATTGTATCGTTTTTTCAATGTTAGAATACGTAATATAATTTCCATAGTAATTTTCCATTGCATAACGGTATCCCACAAGGATCTCCTCTATCAGTGATTCTTTTTATTATTGCTTTTGATGAAATTAATAATATTTTGCTAAACGTTAAAACTATATCTTATGTTATATACGCTGACGATGTTCTTATATTTACTAAATGTAAAAATTTAAATACAGTTAAAAATATTTTTTCTAAATTACTTAATGATATATCTAGTTGGTCTGAAGGCTCTGGAGCCAAAATTTCCTTAATCAAATGTAAAATTCTACATATATGTAAAAAGAAATCCTGTAATCCATTAGAACTGTATTATAATAATGTTAACATTACTCTATCAAACTCACTTAAATTTTTAGGAGTAATCTTTGATAGTAAACTTACTTTTAAAGAACACTGTATTTTTTTAAAAAAATAATTTATCATCTAGTTTAAATATTATTAAGTACCTTTCATCTAAATATAGTTTTATACATATGCTAAGTTTCACTACACATAATTAAGTTTTAATTTTGTAAGCGAGCTGAAGGTCTATGTTGCTAGCGCTCCTTTTATAAAATGTTAGCGATTTATCGCTTCTATTTTTGTTTTATAAATAAATAAATATTATATTTTTATTTATGTAAATATTATGACAGAGAACATTCGTACTAAATTGGATGTTTTCTTTGTTTTTTCCAACGCTCATTTTTTGTGAAGCAGTTCCAATTGAGGCGTGGGCGTGAAATTTTCCTATTTCACCCATTCTCAACACCATCCACCCTATGATGTCAGGGAATATTTGTGCCAAATTTCATGGCGACATCTCTCTTTTTACGCCTGTACGAATTTTGTCTCTAGTGGGCGGACCACGCCCATTTTGGATTATATTTTCAAATGTTGTAGTAGACTCGGATGTACAATTTTATCTTTAAGTTCGTACTCGGAGCTGAAAAATTGAGGTCTAAACACGATTTAATTCACATTAAATACCAAAAGTGGGCGTGGAAGTTGTCCGATTTCGTACCATTTTAAATACCAACCAGCCTATACTAACAAGAAATATTCATACCAAATTTCATGATCATAGTTTCGTTCGTTCTCCTGTAATCGTGAATCGTGACAGACAGACAGCCAGACAGACAGATGGACGGATAGGGCTAAATCGACTCAGGGGGTCATTCTGAGGCAGAATATATATACTCTTCTATATTTATTGTAGCTCCTCTACTGCGTTACAAACTTAGTATCAACGTTTATATATGCTTTTTCCCTTTTTTAAAGGGAATAGGATATAAAAACAATTAAATCATAAAAACCAAAGACAGTAGGAAATTAGCTAACTTCCACTTACCCTTACAAAACACATCATAAAAAGCGGGTGACCTGTTTTACCAACCACCTGCTTACGGAACTATGTGAGGACTTGATAAACTATTCTTACTACATGATACAAATAACAAAAACAAACGTACCGATACGATCTAGTCAAAACAGAAGCCGGTTCGTCCACAAACTCAGATTGACAAAGGGTGTCGGGAAATCGATCCAAATACTTCATTAAACAAATCGGAATTTTTTTAAACAAACCTAAAAACTTTTTTTAAAAGTTTCAATGTAATGTGTTTTTAAGGTTCAAAGCACTTTCATTATTCGTGACGAAAATAATTAAATATAAAATTCTACTATTCATAACATAATCAACAGCATGCACACTTCTATGCATTGTTGGATACAATTCTCCCCCCTCCCAACGCCAACAACCCACCAATTAAAAAAATTTAAATCAATAAAATATATACATTTCCTTAGGCTGTCGGGCAGTCATCCAGCTCAGCAATGCAAACAATTGGCCAATGCAAAATCCTTTATTTCATAATTCCGTTAGTTATAAAATCGCCTTCGTGGCCAACACTTGCTACGGAAAAAATGCTAACATTTCGTCAAAAACTATTGCACCGAGTTTTATCGTTATTTCTTTTAGTCGTGTTGCAAAAGTTGTTGATCACTGGAGCTCATTTGAAAAGTATGCGCGTGGAGGAGGTTCCTTTCGAAATGAGTCAGCACGATAGAGAACAGCAACGAAGCGATGGCACTAGTGGCATCGGAAGTCAAGCTAATCACAATCTCAAGTATAGTCGTGGTATTCACGCGATTTCACAGCTGGAAGAGAGACGTAGTGGTTTCTTTCATATTTTTAATGTTCCATGTAAGCTGATGAAGAAGTAGAAGAGAAAGAATTGCTTTTATATGCTACATCCAAAGGGACGTGAAATTGCTTAATCCGCTTGTAAGCCATTCATGTAGGCGTGGTAGATATAGTAAAGAATAAATATTTTTCTTCACAATCACTCCTGAGTCGGTTTAGTATCCATGCCCGTCACGTCTGCCCGTGAAGGATTACGGCCCAACAGAAATAGTTGTCGGCATAAAATTTGACATGCATATTCTTTCTCATTGAGCTGTTTATTGAGCTGTTTATTGCTCATTGAGCTGTTGTAGTAAACATAAACACTAATTCGTGCTTATATTTCAATATATCAGATCGTTTCTATCAAAAGTTTTCCATTCATATTCCTAAAAGAGGGTGTGGGCTCACAATAAAAAGCTACGATTACAGAACGAATAGAGCATTGCCATGAAATTCGGCAAGAATATTTTCTACTTTAGGCTGTTATCTTTGAAGTCCTGTGAAAGCGCCACGCCAATACTTCGGTTGGCAGAGGGTATTCACAGGTAATATTTTAGATACCAGTTCAGAATTTAAGGCGAAAATATGCTGCCAAAAATTGGCGTGTTCCGCCTATTGGTAACTACGATCACAATGGCATGACAACGGTGTGCTCAAGAGATATTTTAAATTTATTTTGCCTCTATAGAGTGCTTAGTGATAAAAGTGGGCTAAGTCGGGTGACCGCTCACTCCTTAAGTGATACATGCTGAATGGTAATTGCTAAGTGGTCAGCCAGTGACACGCCCACTTCTTAAGGGCGACGCTAGTTTATCAGTGGTTTTAGATTTTCGCAGTTTGTATGAAACTAAAATTGCATTTTCAAATTTGGAGTCTGAGGTGTTGACTCTAAAAAATGGGCGTGATCTGCCCTTGGTTATTGAATATAAACCATAAGTTTATATCATGAGTGTAGGCTATTTGTGCGGCGTTAGGCAGCCTCGCGTTCTAGCTTTTGAATTTAATCAAAAAATCCTCGTTATCTTTCTCTCGCAAAGATATTGTGTGCCATTTTGCCGCGAAGGGCAAGTGGCCTTATATACCGCCATTTATGCAAATGCGGGTTGACAGCGTGGCGAGAACTGTCTTCAATCAGAATGACAGTTATGTGCGACAATTCTGTCAGAAATGGATGCAAATCAAACAATGTTTTCGACCGAATATGGGTAAGATATCAGACGTACGATTTGTAAGGTGTCAAAATTCAAGAACCAAATCTCCAAAGATTGTTTCAATTTCAAAACTCTTAGATAACAAATTCCTTATAATCCCGTAGGGCCAACTGCAAACCCTGATATAGATGATGTGTCAAGACTTCGACAGACAACACCATGCACTTGTACCAATCAAAAGTCAGAAAAATCTGTGGTTTATTTTGACAAGAATTACGTCGGCAACGCGAGCATGGACACGATAATGAATACTATTGAATTCCTGGAAAGTTTCTTACCTCCACCGACTAGGAAGACTAAAAAGAAAAACAATCGTGTTCGTAGTCGTTTAGACGATATGGATATCGACTAAGTTCTCAAAGACTTATTGACGTCGGAAGAAATGGTTTGAGAGAAAAAATATAGGCTAAGGACCAATTAATAAACAATTTACATTAATAATTAATAAAATTAATGTAATAAAATAAATTAATGCAAATTTTTGAATACGGGAGTTTAAAAAACGAGTGTCGAGTCAATGGGTATTACCAGACTAAAAAAATAAACTTTATCCTGAAGCAATTTTTGCCGAAGGTTCATGCGCTCGATATTAAAATTATTTATAAGTTTTAAAGCTCTTATTTACCAATTCTCGGTAATCACATATTGTTGCAGTTCCGTTGGAGGAAGTGACTTCCTTTGGACACATTTTACCATTTTTTAGTTTACCGAAGAAATTTAATGTTTTAGATTAGTTTGCCTTATTTTCCCATTACCGAAAATACACTATTAGATACTATTAGATTTACTATTTCCGCTTCCGTTGAATTTTGTTAAAAATCAGGAAATGGCACTGGATCTCGAAAGAGATGCATCAAATTGTTAGCATGCACAACACGATGGTATCGTCTGGCTAGCCGCCAAGAGAATTCAGTGACTCATGAGAAGGGTCTACAATAATCGAATTCGAATCGAAAAGTACTAAAAGTACTATCCTCGATCGGTAATAATCCAATTAATTCGGTGAGAGAAAAACAATTAATAAATTGGAAATTATAACAACAAAACCTCCGGCGACAGAGTTATTCAGTAAGTGCTGATATGAGAATTATTTATAATATATAGAGGCCACATTATCTTCCGTTTGCTGGCTATCAAAATTTATCGCCCGTTCTATAAATTTCTATAGAAATTCATTAAATTTTTCATTCAGAACTTACCAACCAAGGCAACGCTTTATACTTGCGTTTACAGAAGACGGTCCGATAACTGTTTGAAAATTTGTGAGCGGTAGAAAGCAGAGATAATCGCAGAGATTATCTCTGGTAGAAAGCGTCAATACGTTAGAACCGCACTAGCACTGACCGGCGGCAACATCGATACATCGTATCGATCGATTGATGTCAGATTTCAAATATCATTATATACGAAATCCTAATCACGGTATACCAAAATCGATAACATGAACACGACGACGATAACAGAAGCAAAATGTAGACAAAATTACAAGAAGGATACAACTTAGACAAATACAGACTGATCAGAACGAAAACAGACACTGAAGATGGCACATCGCACATCGAAACCGGCTTGTCTACAAACCAAATTTGACCAGGAATGACGGAAAATCGTTCCAGATTTTATTAACTATTTCTTTTTATGTGAGTAGGTGTGAATCGAGACATGTGGTTTGTGAAGTTAGATTCTATTGTTGTTCGTGTTTTTTCTTCATTTTTCTTTCTTGTTTTAGTCTTTAATGTGCTTGCGGGAACTTGTTTTTACTTTCCATCTTGTCTTTACGTCCTTTACGTCCTGTTTGTCCTAATGGCTGTAATGGCATTTGCGTGTTAGTTTGTATACCACTTGATTGCTTAGGGGGTCATGTCCGTTAGTGCTTATCTTTAAAATTCTTCCCACGTTATTTCTTGTCTCGAGTGTAATGCTGGGAACGTGTTTTTATAAAAACTTTGCTAGTTTATACTTCGAGTTTCCCGTGTATTTCCCGTTAGAACCGCCAGTTCTTTATGTGATCATCACAGTCTTTTATTTTGTGTGAGCTAAATCCTTTTCTGATATCGTCCACCACCTCATTCCTATATTCATTGCTTCTGTCTATATTATATATTGTGTTCAGTTCTTTGTTGCGAGCATCCTCTGTTAGTGATGTTCGTTCTAACCCGGTCCATAACTGCTGGATTGCAACTTCCTGGTGTTGTTAGAGGTGGTTCGACGTGCTGTGTATGATTGTATCTGTGGCTGCAGGTTTCCTGTATCAGAATTGTTGACAGATTTGTTGACTTGGCAATTTAGGTTTACCGTTACATCCAGATAGTTCCATTCCTCCTCTTCAGTTTCCTTTGCGGATTTTGTCACACATATGATTATGTCAACGTAGTAATCATCGGAGACCTTAGTAGACGTCAGCCTTAATTTTGTTTATGTACTTTTGATATAGGGTTTTTATGAACACTTCCATGAGTGTTTCTATAGTGTAGTTTCCCATTTGAAGTCAGATTGCTTGCCTGTAGATATTATTGTTAAATTGGAAGTAATGCTTTTGTGGTATAATTTTTAGAGTATCTACGAGTTGTGACGAAAGTCAAATAAAGTCTCTGCCTTTAGTACTCTCAAGCAGTGTTTCGTATAGTATGTTTGCTGTTACGGTTCTTGGGTTTATGAGTACACAACCTTAATTTCAAATGATACTAATTGTTGTCTGTTACTTCTACGTTTGCTAGTTTGTCCATTAATTCTGGGTAGTGTTGGAACATGGATTTGTCCTGTGATTTCTTATTGTTTTTATCGGTGTGTCTAGTTTGTATATTTTTGGAAGTGCCATCACCAGAGGGCGGAATGGCTCATAAGCGCACCACGCAATTTGGCATACCTCTCAGCTCATGAGCGCGAGCCAAACAAAATTGTTTTCAGCTCACGCTCATGAGCTGTGAGAAATCAGATAGCTCGTGCTCGAGAGCTCTGAGCCAATGAGAAATTTCAGTCGGCTCGAGCTCGTGAGCTGGACAGCTCATGAGCGAGCAATTCCGCACTCTGACCATTCATCTGACGATGAAGTTGACGAAGGATTCATCAGAGTCAATGTATATGCACTCATATTTCTTCCTTAATTTGGGTCTCTTCCTGCATTTTTGTCTTCTATTAATTGTTGTCTTTTTATATATTCGTCCTTGCTAATGAATATTCTTGTGCTCCCTTTTTTCACTTATGTTGTTTGTCCTTAGTTTTTGTGTACATTTTTGTTGATTGCTCGATTTGGCTTCTTCCTCGATGATTTGTCTGCAAATGTGTCTCGCTTGGTCATGTTCTTCGTTTGATAGTATCGATATTACAGCTTCCGCGTCTACGATAGTCTGCTCATTGTCTCCTTTATTGTTAATTCCGTTTAGGTTATGTTTTAATTACTCTCTAATAATTTCTTCTCAGGTTCGTTTTTTTTCTGCTTTATTCATATTTGTTTCCTTTGATATTTCTTTTAAGTTTACAAACCTAGCATGTAATGGAATCTGTCGAATCCATGTCCATTATGGTGGTTGCTGGGATAAGTTCTGTTATCTGTAAGTCGACGTTAAATATTTCTGAGTTCATCATTTCTTCTTCGATGTATAAGCTTCGTGTTTCTTGTCATAGATATTCTTTTTCTGATTTTCTCCTTATCCTTCGGCGTACATTGGTGTTGTTTAGCAATCTTATTTGTGCAAATTTTGGAATAACGTTTAATGCAAAACGTCCGTTAAACCAAATATTTGCCTTGGTTTGTGTATTATAAGTAAACGTCTCTTGTAAACTGAGCGGTCTTTACTTAAATTTTATTTAAATGAAATAAAATTATTTATTTATATAAAAAGCGCTCATAGCTTTCATTCGTGGCATTTTAGAACGTAATCGGACACTGAAGATGGAGCATCGCCGAAGGCTATTTGTCTTCTTAACACTTCTTAACTTTAATATTTATACAACCGCCTCGATTGTGATTACATGCGGTGATGTCCCGAGAGAAAATGTCATTTAATATTTAAGGATGATGCATTTGCGCAGTAAACCACGGATAACACACGAGACATGCCGTCTCCGAAAAAAACATTTAAGGGACTTTAAAGCTTTATAATTTTCTTATACTTATTCGAAGGAGTGGTTCCGAGCAAGAAATATATAGGAAAAAATATATAGGAGTGGCACAGGAACCGAGAAATAAGTTACGGATGCCATTATGATACCTACGTCACTGACTTACGAATGTAAGTTTTAATAGTTTTATAAATAAAACTAAATAAAGTTAGTAAATCTTATATGTTTTACTAAAAATCTATCTCTTCAAATTGAAGATTTGATTTCTGCCTTTTCAAGATGATTGTTACGAGCTGATTCCTTTTACCGCATACAATTCCAACGAGGGCGTAAAAACTCTAAAAAAACTTCTCAGCAAACGTAGAGGTAGCGGTAACAAAAAATAATATAAACCTTTTTTCTTCAGTTTATTTCAATATTACATATTTACATATAACATCCACGATAATGGTTGTCGTCTACACAGTGTAATTGATATGCATTTGCGTTTTTGTTTCTTTATTATTCGATACTTCGAAACAATATATCTTAAAATTGAAAATTAACGCCAATCTGTAGATATAATTTAATAAATCTTGACACAACAATCTTGATACAACATAAATCACAAAAAAATACTTAATTCATGTATAACAGATTCAAAGATTGTCACAAAAACAGGTATAAATTCAGATAATTCGTAAAAGAAAACATACTTTATTAAAGTTAAGATTAGAACTATTTCATCTAATTATTATTAACATTAACCTTTTTTCCGTTCATATCGAAAGTCTAATCTAAACCAAGCGGAGAGCACAAACCAAGTAGAATCAGAATGTAAACAGAAACATAGCAGAAGACCAATGGCATATTTTACATAACCAGAGTAAATTAATAGCTTTTACAAATCGAATTTTGTGCAGTGATACACATACTACCGCCTACCACCATTTATCTAGGACCACTTTTCCCATTATTAACAATAACTATAATGATTTCGCTTTACGATATATTTGTAATTAGCTAATTTTAAAGTCTAACAATACTGTATTAAAGTATTTTCAAAATAATTTCAATATTCGTTATTAAAAAAACAATAACTTCAAAATAGTATAAATAAAATTTAGTTAGCGATTAATATATCTAGAATTACGGTTAATAAGTAGGTATACAAAAAAGAACAATACTTTTAAAGTCAGTTATTTACATTGAGCGTTTATGAATTTTTTGTTCATTAGATTTTTATAAAGGATAATTTAATTGAACTTCTTTTCGGAATTGCAATTCTGATTAGATCATTGTACATTTAGATCTCTTTTAATTGAAGTGGCTCATATAGGAAGTTTTGTGAATTTCTTATTTTTTATAATTATAATTTTAATTTCTGTGCATCTTATTCGTGATTGATTTGTACGATTTTCCAATTGTAATCTTATCTGTTGGGAAATAAAGATTCGTAGCTGGGCGGCAGATCCTTGGGAGTTTGTGCTTGATGCTCGTGATTAACTGCATTAATATTTGGAGCACTTGGAATTTCAAATGTAGTCACATCCTAAAATTATATGTAATGTTATTAACATTTTGAGCATTTACTAATATTTGCATACTACATATTCAGATATTACTAATAAATTTTATAACATTACGGAACTTTCGAAATAAAATTTCAATTCAATTCTATAGTGTGCCATATTAAGACATTTTATCAGGTACCAACCATTTGAGTTGCTCGACGGTTTGCTGATTCCTCATGAGCTCGTTGTTGCACTGTAATACAATTCCAATACTTCCAACATATCCAAACACAAAAACCCACTCCCAACATTGTAAATATCAAAGATGTTATGGCCGAAATTGCCACATTTGTTGTATCGACTTCTGCAGTGATCACATCATGAAAACATGAAATCTCGTCCTTGCATGGATACATGCAATTCGTAATATTATCTCTCACAAAGTGACGGGAAATGCACGAGTTCGATTCTTTGGGATTACAGAGTAAATCTCCACTATATTTACATTCAGAATGTGCCGTGAGAACCATTTTTAATTCTAGCGGTTCTTGAATAGAAGGGCGCTTTTCAACGTGTATGCGCACAGTAACATCGCGACCCCGTTGATCAAATATTAGTCTCCCTTCCGGGCCATCGATAGAGATGTCATTGCAAATGCGTTCACTTGGAGAACGGTTACCACCGGTGAATTGTATATAGTCTAGGCAGCCATTGGTAGTCTTTCCGCCATGTCTGAATTTTAATTTGGTTATAACCGTATAAATTCCCCGCGACGGCTTTTCCAGTGTCTGCACACGAAATTGACAATCGTATTTAATTTTATTGCTGCCACCGCTATTCGTGGTATTCCACACTTGTCGAATTATAGCACCAGAATCTGCATCTTCAGTAAGCGTTAGAGTTGGATCACCACGAAATGGCTTCTGCAGTGCAATGATGAACTTGTCGGCACAAAGATAATCCTGCAGCTGAACTATTGAATTGAGAAAAATTGAAAGGAATTATTGAATTTAATTGAAACCTTCGTGAACTCACTTTCTCTATAAGCATGATTAAAGTTAAATAAAGTGTGTAGAATTATGGTGCAGATGTAAAAATAGACTTTAGTTAGCATTTCGCGAAGCAATTACTAAACCGTTCGAAAACTAAGTCTCTGGAAAAGCAAACTATTCAGCCTCGCTCTTCTTCATACGTGCGCAAAAACCACGCTACAACTTGACACAGTTCTGCAACTATATTAGTCGATGATTAATTTTCTAAATTTTTGTTAAATTATTTTCATATATTTTCCGAACTAATTTACTTTTCACCACTGCCTTTTGTTTTGACATTTTCTGAACTGACCAATAGCGCTCATCTTTTTGGTGAAGCATAAATTCACCTACTTTATGGGTAATGCCGTACTCACACAGTGGACATTTTTCTCGGGATGAATTTGTCCCTTGTGCGACAATTGTGTCCCTTGATATTTACTGGGGACACAAAACAGCGGGTTGCGTATCAACAAAACAGAAAATTATGGCTGCAGTCAGGCATGCATTTGTATTGTATTCAGATAAGAGCATATCAATGAGGCGGAAGATTTGTTCGATCAAGGTTATTGCTAGGACTGTAAAACATAAAGTATATTATTTTGGCTTATCATTACCGCTGTACAAACTCTCCAATAATTTTCATACGACTTCGTGGGCTTAATGTGATCCAATTAACACTAAATAACAAAAAAAAATTTGTCAATCACTTTTAGTTTAAGAATTATGACGGTTTTAATTTTCAAAAAAAATTGTCAATTTCTCATAAACCATACAACCAAATGTTATCAAATATACATCTTTATAAACATTTTCAACGCCTTTTTATTCTTCACCATTCAGTTTAACCCAAAAAATTAAATATTTCTCGAAAACTTTCATCTTATTTTTACTACTTTTTTTCCTATTCATTATTTTTTTTTTATCCAAATAATGTATACATACCATACTTCATTCAGTCCATATTTCAAAACAGTACCCTCTGACCTTTCTACACGTTTTTTTCACCAAAATTGATCCATTAATTTAGGAGAAAATTCATTTTGAATGTTGTGATATGAAAAGTTCAAAAGTTGAATGTCGTGATAAAAAAGCCTTATGACTTGAATGACTTCCAATTTATCCCGTTTCATTCAATTGGAACGGGAAATTCAATTTTTCCCGTTTAAATACATTATTCAATTCACTTAATATTTTCAAACAGTATGCTTTTGCATGCTTTCTGCTACATGAACACTTTCTATGCAAACAATGTTATATTTGCCTTATTGTTTTACGTGCTGAATCCTTAACAATTTTTCGCCTGCAGCGCTATCAAAAAACCGAAAAATTTTTTTAATTCAAAAATTCGTTTAATTCAAAAACTATTAACAATTCGATAAAATATCTTTACATGAAAAATATATATCTATACAGGCTTGCGGTTTAGAATATATTTTATTCCAAATTTCAAAGGCCATCAGCCCCGCCAACAGAAGGCAGCGGGAATTAATTTTATGTTTTTAGGATCAGGAAGAGAGCACAACAACAACAAATATAAAAAAACAGAGCTAGTACGATCATGTAAATATGTTCCAATTTTTAAGTATACAACGATCGATATTTATTAAAAAATTAATAGCAAAATTTTATTAAATATCACCACACATTTTCATTCCGATGTGTAAATCACACGACAATTACATAGTTTTTAAGTGTTATCGTATAAGGTGCAGTATTACCGTGTGAAAACACAGGATCACGGTCTGTGTTGCGTTCTGCAAATATGGACATACATAAGTAGCTTTGAGCTTTAAAATGTGTTTTCTCCGCAATTAATGCATCGATTTTGGTGAAAAAAATATACGCAGAAAGCTGGGAAGCCTTTATTTCTAAATATTGAAATTTTTAATGGGGTTAATTATATATTTTAAAAAGAAAAAAATTAATAAACACGAGAAAAAAGTCCTGAAAATGTAAATGTTTAATTTTCCGAAAAATAAACGTTTTTCGATAAAAAATTTAATTACACGAATGAAAGATATTTTCATTACCTACAATTTGAGTGCTATGTTATGCTGCGTTTAGTTTACGAGATATAGCCTAAAGGATTTTCAACTTCAAGGACCTTTTTCTCGGAAATTAAGCGAGCTCGACAAAAAATTTGTTGTTTTCGTTTGCAACAACACCAACAAGAACAATAAGAACCGTCAAAAATAGGGGCGATTTTGCGTGGCGGTAATGATGTTCCATTATTTTTGCTGGAATTTTTTGACAAAATCTTACTTCATATATTAGAACCATGCATTCATCTTTATTGTTTCACAAATGTCTATGCCTTATGCATTAAAATACTGCGTTTACAAATATTTGAACTTTAGGTGCACATTTTTTGCGAAGGAATCCAACAGTCTATCAAATTCTAAGGCAACCTTAACATTAAACAATATAAAAATAAAAATTAAAAAAGAGCTAATTAAAAATAACAAAAGAACTAATAAATTAAAATAATTACAAAACTTTAAAAACAACTAAGAGTGTTGTCGATAACTTGGTTTGGTATTCCAGGCTTTAGTAGGATTCTCCGGTGACCAAATATCGCAAAGTTACGGCCAGCTGATCATCCAGTGGCACAGCTTTTCGCATATGTGTTTCAGCCTTCTGCAAATCGCCTTGGATAGAATTTAGCAATTCAGCAAACTTCTCCTCTGACATTCGCAAATAATTCCGTTGCGAATATTTATTGCACACTTGGACGCTATTTGTCAGACCTTCGAAGGCTCCATTTGAGTTTTTTTCTTTTCGCCAGTTTCTGATCCATCAGCTTCTCCGACGAGCTCTACTAACCTCCTCCAGTTGTTCCACACTATTTAAAAATGATTTTATTATTTTTGCATCTTCATCCCGAATGATGTATAATGCATCCAGAAAATCACAAAACAAAATGAAATGAAATCAAATAATGTTCGAAAGTAGTCAAAACGCCACCGTTTAGCAAAAAAGTACTTAAAGGTAGCAAAATATAGTAAAAAGTTTTATTAAAAAATCATGCATGGGGATACAACCTACATTCCAATTTGTCCCCTGTGTGAGTGGTATCGGGGACAAATAAATGAATAGTTCTATGTCTCGCTACAAATGTCCCCTGTGTGCGAGAGGCTTAAGTTTACATTACATGAGCAATTGATTTCATAAATACAGACAACCAGTCCATTTAATGGTACGAACCATGTTACAAACGCACATAGCAATAACAAAACATAAGCGTTTGTAACAATATATCATGACCGTAACAAATTTGTTAAGACTGGTATTCTGTGCCGAAATTTTATTGCGTCTGTTATACGGTTTAAAAAACTAAAATGCAATTAATATTAAGAAGAAATAGAATTTCATTTACAGCCTTATAATGTATCACGATACGGAAACCTTGACGAACACGAAACCAATTCCTGGCTCCGATAATGAAACTTCTTCGTTCACTTTTTTTCATTTTCCAATTTATTGTTGTTGGGATCTACAGAAAATGTGCGCTCGTTTACCTCCTCTCACTTCTCTTCTCCGGGCCAAGAAGCGTCTCCTTAAAGAAGCATCATAATATGGGTGACGCTTCTTTAAAAGTAGGCGACATTGTTTGCCGTAGGCGGAGAAACACTCATCATTCCAGAATATTTTTTTTGGAACGCCGAACCAGAGATATCTGGTTCTGGAAACTAACTCTGCGTCGAACATACAGCACGATGGCGGGTTAAGGGGAAAGGTCGGCCGTGAACCAGATGGTTTATGTTGCGGACCTTCGCTCACGTATAATTATTAACGCAGCGGCCGTGTAAATAGCAGAGACAACGAGATAGGAAACTCTTTTCCCGAAAAAAAATGTGTCAAAAAAACGACAAAATTTTACACGACCGAAACTCACGTACAGGGGTTATGTATACGCGTGCGTAATTCACCAAATTAAATGTCACGTATAACATTTCATGAAAATATGTAAACAACAGTTCGCTTCGACGGCTTGATTTGAAAGCACGTTTTGTGCTCTATAGTGAAAATAATAAGAAAAAGAGTCACGAAAAAGAATTTAAATTCAATAAGTTATGTATAGTTTAAGTGAAAGAAAATATTAAAATGTAAAAGTGGAACAGTGGGCTTCAGCTAGAATTCGAATGGGTTGGCCAACACCACTTTGAGTTGTCGTTATGACTGTCGTTATGTCGTTAGACTTTTTAGAAGTCTTCCAAACTCAACGACTTTTATGGGATTCTAATCATGAGCATTTCAACAATCCTCGCAAATGTTCACAAGCACGCAATAAAATCAAGTTATACTTTAAAGAAAGAAAAATTAATGTCAGCGATAAAATGTTGCAATCCACGATTTCTAAATTATTAAGAAGCTATAAATTGGCACAGCAGGAAAGGGATACGAAAGATGAGATTGATTCAGAAACTGAAAAATTACTTCGGAAATGTTCATTTCTAGATCGAAAAGTAAAGGATGATGGTGATGATAATCTAGTAAGTAATTATAATAATTATTTAAGTTGAGCAGTAATAGGCGTAAATTGTATTAGTCACAATAAAGAATAAAATATTTATATTAAGATGGCTCCAGAGGATGATGATGAAGAAGGTGACCCGATGGATGACGCGAATTCCACTACTAAAAATATCAATGTAAGTCCGGTCTTACTTTTTCTAAATCAATAATTATTACACTAATAATTCAATCATATATTTCTTCTAAAGTACATTCCTTTCATAGTGTCTGATCCAATTTTTGAAGATTTCATAGAAAATTACAAAAGTAATCGAGTACTTTGGGATACCTCACTCTATAATTACATCATTATGTCATTATGTCATATCTATCTGGATCATGGAATTGGTGAAATGCCTTTCAAATGCGCTTTCTGCGAACAGAGTTTTGTTGACCATTTGATGCATCGCCGACACGAACAACGTTATCATTACAAAGACTATAAATATGTTTATACGTATTGTGCAAAAGCTTTCTTTACACGCGACGAACTCGACCGACATATGAAACATACGGGTGAGAAAAAAATTTGTTTGTGAATTATGTGGTCGTGGATTTGCTAAGACCAATTTGAATCTCCACAACACACGCATTCATTTGCGCCAACGCAATTTTCCTTGCAACATGTGTCCAAAAGCATTTTATACTAAACGTTTATTGCAAGATCGTGTGAATGCTCATTTGAATATACGTGATAAAATATGCTCTACCTGTGGCAAAGGTTTCACGTCACATCATTCACTCATTAGGTATAAACAAATCCATTCTGAAATTAAAAAATATGTCTGTAAGTTGTGCGATGCACGCTTTCATCAATTCGTAGGCTTTCATCAAGATACTATAAAGCAGCCCACATAGAATAGAAATAATCAAATGAAAGACTCGCCACTTAATTCGAAAAGGAAATTGAAACAGGCGCGCCTAACAAATTATTCAGTTCACTAGAACTCAGTCATCAAAGTAAAATCAGACTCCACACTTTTTAAAGTTTACGGTAATTCTATTAAATATTTCATTCTTCATCGTAATCGATTAATATATTAAATTCTTTCATGATTTTCAGATTTTCATTAATTTTAATGCTCGAATGAGCCAAACTTTCCTCTAGAATTTTATAAGCTTCTGGTATTGTAAGGAATTCCATACCACGAGCCCGAAGATTTCGTATGGTCGTGACTATATCACTAGTATTAAAAGCGATGGGTTGAACACCTGCCCCGTCGTAATATTCAACGTATTCCTGTATTTGTGATTTCTTCTTACCCTTTGACGGCTCATTAATTGGCATCTTAACAATCTCCTCGTAATTGGCTATCACTATGGCACGCAATGAGGAATATTCAGTATGAATTTGTGAATCATCAAATGACCAGAAACGATGAAACTGTAACATGCGTTCATTCCAAAATGCAACACTTCCCATCTGTTGATCGGGCTGATTACCGACTATATGATCGATAAAATCTAATTTAATTGATGGTAATTTCGCTGAGAGAACATCCTTTGGAAGTTGTTTGAAACCAGGTAGAAAGAATATTTTATAATTTGTTCGATCGACGAAAGTATGTATGGTATCATCGTAGTAAAATTATGGCAATTTTTACTGAAGTATTGATTTATATTTGCAAAACTTGAAAATGTTTATATCTATGAAATTTGTAATTCTTGATAGTTAAATTGTTAATTTATTATAATTATATTAGTTAATATTTTAATAAAAACAGTGCTTTTATTTTTTATTTTACGAAAATACAATACAAATAATTCGTTTATTTCCTATAGTAAACAAATGAAAACATAGAATTTCCATCAGAGGGCTGTGTGCACTTCCACGCCACCCATGAGGTATGCACATTGGCGCGTTACCGGTTTGTCACCGTTACCGGTGACTACAAATACTAAAAATAAGCAGATAAATATAAAAATAATTAATTTTGTTAGATAAATTAGAACCCAATACCTCCTAAACCCTTTTTACATTTATTGAAACTCAATAATTTTAATTTACGTGTTATTTATATACTTAGTATGTATTTCCAAATAAAGAAAGAATATGTTTCTCTATCCTGTTTTGAACGAAAAACGACGGTTTCCCTTGTTTTTAACTATAGATCTTATATTTTTCGAGCATGCAGTTGACTATATCTTATAAACCGAAACCGACCCGACCACCTTGTAATTTTCGCAAAAATAGCGCGGACAACATTTTTTTAAAAACTAGATAGCACATATTCTCGCTTTATTTCATGTTTCCAATTGGAGCGGTTTCCAATTGGAGCGGTTGGAATCTTGCAACTAGATAAAACCAATGACCACTATTCTTACCGTTTTCCATCAGTGGCTGCGTCTGGAAACTTGTGTAAGTGCAGATCCCCGGAACACCCATCCTGGCAACATGTCCGCAAGTCCGGCATTTCTATTTATTTGCTTAAATTTATTGAATTTTAATTTTTTTGTAAAATATCAAATATTTTATAGTGTGGTGAAAAAATTTTTTGAGAAATTATCACAGCGGTGCAAAATAAATTCATAAATAGAACTAAAACAGAATGAAATGGACAAAATGCACTTAAGTAAATGCAAACATTTTATGAGCATCCTTAATGTCCCACTTGAAATAATCTAATCTGAAAATACATGGTTTAGCTTAAAAACATGTTAATATAGCAAAGAAATTATCGAAGCGTTTAAAATTTCAATCCAAAATGAGTTCAAATTTTTGTATGCAGTACCAAAAATTATGAAATTTGGTAAATTTTATTGTTCTTCGATACATAGCCAGCAATACTAATATATTATTTTATTAATTTTTTTAATAATTAACAAAAAACGTGAATATAATGCTTATTACGGAATACTGGCAACACTGTTTTAATGCAAATACCCAAAATGGGCCATTAAGTAGTAAGCACCGCAAATGATGGTAACACTAAAATCATTGAATTTATGGGAGAGGTGAAGAAATAATTAGGATATGCCAATGCCAAAATGTTTTAAACATTTGATTTTTCAAGAGTTTCTCTTGATGATAATAAATAAATAATTCCGTGTAGGTGTGGTTATTAATGTCAGCACCAGACGCTCAAAAGTTTTATTAAATGAATTAGGACGAAGAAAGGAACTTATTAATAATTATACAATTTTATTTGAAACTAAAAATAGTCATATTTGTGTATTAATATACTCAAGTAAAATCTTTTATATTTTAAATGAACTAGTGCGGCTAACACTTGGCTTCAAGGTAATGGTAGCAGAGTCGTTAATAAATCAATGTGAAGAATTTTTCCAAATAAATTATTTGATGTAATTTCATTTTTAGGTTATTTTTAGATTCTGGGGTCCAAAAATTGCCTTAAATGATTTGAGTATTCTATTAACGAAGTCAATCGAATTTGTTATACATTAAAATATTTCATAAAATTGAGTTTCATTTATGTTTTTATGCATATGAAATAAATACATTTATTTGTTTTATATAACTATTTTATACAAATAATTAGTTACCATAATTAGTTATTATAATAATTAGTTATTTTATACAAACATTAGTTATAACAATTTATACAAATATTTTAGTTATCAAATAAATCATGCACATGTTGTCTACGCATCTTAAATTAAAAAAGTGTACATGAAAAATAATTGAATTCTATAAACCAATAACTACGTTGGCATATCAAAACATAGCTGGTGAACTTATAAAATGGATTGTCATTCTGGGTCTGAAAAAGGTGTAATGGCCGGGTCTTATGCTTGAATTTCTAAGAAAAAATCATTAGTCAGGGTCTTAAACATAAAATTTCCACGGAAGAAATCATGAGTCAGGGTCTTAAACTCACGAATACTACCTTAAATCAGAGTTGTAGTTAGAGAAGTTTCCCATCTCGTTATCTCTGGTCTGTATGAAATAGTTCTGAAAGGCAGGCTTAGAGAAGCCGCGCAAACATTTCAACGGTATCTCGACGATATTTTCAGAGGTATTCCATTTGTTAAAACATATATCGACGATGTACTTATTGTATCCTCATCTAAGGAGGAACATAAGAAACATCTAGAAATCGTATTTGAAATTCTCGACAAGAATGATTTAAAATTAAACTTGACCAAATGCGTTTTCGGATCACAGAAAGTAAATTTTTTGGGGTATCAAGTATGCTGCGAAGGAATCTCACCACTTACTGAAAAGGTACAAATCATTCGTGATTATCCAAAACCTTCAACAGTAGCAGAATTACATTGATTTTTGGGACTGTTGAACTTTTATCGTCGAAGTTTACCCAAAGCCGCTTTAACGCAAGCACCACTCAACAAATTCCTCATCAATACTAAAAAAAACAACAAAACTCCAATCAAATGGAATACGCATCGCCAGCAGAATATTTATACGGTACAACAGTTCGAGTTCCCGGAGAATTCTTTAATTCAGACGAATACGCACCAAATAGTTCTCATTTTTTAGACGAATTTAGAGAGTACATAAAAGAACTAAAACCAGTTCCAGTTCTACATAACTACAAGAAAAAGCCTTTTTGTTACAAAGAGTTAGATTCATGCAGTCACGTATTTCTTCGAAACGACCAGACAACATCTTTGGAAAGACCCTACAAAGGACCCTTCAAAGTTTTAGATCGTCCTTCTGACCGTGTCTTCAAAATTTTAACCAATGGTAAAGCAACAAATGTTTCAATAGAAAGACTTAAGCCCGCGCATTTAGAAAGAGTGTGGCTCGATAACGAATATCAAGAAAAAGATTCCAGAGAAGCTACATCGAGCGAATCAGAGTCAACGACTGCTGAGCACAACTACGCCACCAAATCTACTGATCTCAACCATAGAGTAAGAAATAACTCATAGAGTAAGTTATTTCTTACTCTATGTCTTAACTCTACTACGACAACCTTTTGTCCACTCAAGACATACTCAAGAGTACCTCAAACTAATAAAAAGATTGTTCACTTTAAATGAAACCTATATATTATAAGATTTTAATACCATTTTATTGTTCTAATCATTTATCAAATTTTTATATAAACTAAAAAATTTCATAAATTGGAGGAGGGTACTGTAGGGAATTATGGTCATTCTTTTATTTGGCATTCACACACATGTATAGTCATCTCACTCTCGCTTATGTAATATAAAAAGATAAAATAAAGAATCAGTCTGTATGAAATAGTTCTGAAAGGCGTTCGTTGAATTTCCTTTATTAACGTTAAGTAGCGTACCTTCTAGTGAAATAATCACAAGTATGGTAGAAATGTCTACACCCGCACCAGAGATAACGAGATGGGAAACTTCTCTAACTACAACTCTGATTTAAGGTAGTGTTCGTGAGTTTAAGACCCTGACTCATGATTTCTTCCGTGGATATTTTATGTTTAAGACCCTGACTAATGATTTTTTCTTAGAAATTCAAGCTTAAGACCCGGCCATTACACCTTTTTTAGACCCCGAATGACAATCCATTTCAAAAGTTCACCAGCTATGTTTTGATATGCCAACGTAGTTATTGGTTTATAGAATTCAATTATTTTTCATGTACACTTCTATGATTTAAGATGCGTATGATTTATTTGGTAACTAAAATATTTGTATAAATTGTTATAACTAATATTTGTATAAATTAACTAATTATTATAATAACTAGTTATGGCAACTAATTATTTGTATAAAGTATTTATATAAAACAAATAAATGTATTTATTTCATATGCATAAAAACATAAACGAAACTCAATTTTATGAAATATTTTAATGTATAACAAATTCGATAGACTTTGTTAATAGAATACTCAAATCATTTAAGCCAATTTTTGGATCCCAGAATAAAAAATAACCTAAAAATAAAATTACTTCAAATAATTTATTTGAAAAATTTTTTCACATTGATTTATTGACGACTCTGCTACCGCTACTTTGAAGCCAACTGTTAGCCGCACTAGTTCATGTAAGATATAAAAAATTTGACTTGAGTATATCAATACACAAATATGACTATTTTTAATTTCAAATAAAATTGTATTATTATTAATAAGTTCCTTTCTTCGTCGTAAATCATTTAACATAACTATTGAGCTTCCGGTGCTGACATTAATAACCACACCTACACGGAATTATTTATTTATTATCATCAAGAGAAATTCTTGAAAAATCAAATGTGTAAAACATGTGCCATTGGCATACCTTAATTACTTCTTCACCTCTCGCATAAATTCGATGATTTTTGTGTTGCCATCATTTGCGCCGCTTACTACCTAATGGGCCATTTTGGGTATTCGCATTAAAGCAGTGTTGCCAGTATTCAGTAATAAGTGTTGCCAGTATTCAGTAATTATATTCAGGTTTTTTGTTAATTATTAAAAATATTAATAAAATAATATATTAGTATTGCTGCCTAAGCATCGAACAACTATCAAATTTACCAGATTTCATAATTTTTGGTACTGCATAAAAAAATTTGAACCCATTTTGGATTGAAATTTCAAACGCTTCGATAATTTCTATGCTATATTAACATGGGTTTTAGCTAAACCATTTATTTTCAGATTAGATTATTTCAATTGGGACATTAAGAATGCTCATAAAATGTTTACATTTACTTAAGTGCATTTTGTCCATTTCATTCTGTTTTAGTTCTATTTATGAATTTATTTTGCACCGCTGTGATAATTTCTCAAACAATTTTTTTCACCACACTATAAAATATTTATAATTTTACAAAAATTTTAAATTTAAATAAATTTAAGCAAAAAATAGGAATGCCGGACTTGCGAATATGTTTCCAGGATGGGTTTATGGGTGTTATAGGCCTACTGGGGAACCGGACATCCAAAAAAAAAACCGGTAACGCGCCAATGTGCTCTTGGGTGACGTGGAAGTGCACACAGCCCTCTGATGGAAATTCTATGTTTTCATTTATTTACTATAGGAAACAAAGGAATAATTTGTATTGTATTTACGTAAAATAAAAAATAAAAACACTGTTTTTATTAAAATATTAACTAATATAATTATAATAAATTAACAATTTAACTATCAAGAATTACAAATTTCAAATATATAAACATTTTCAAAGCGATCAAGTTTTGCAAATATAAACCAATACTTCAGTAAAAATTGCCAAGTCAAAAGATCTTATGAGGGGATCCCAAAAGCCGTCAGGAGTGGGAAATATATGAAATTCTAGTGATTTATTAAGTAAATCTCTCTTTAAGCCCGCATCCTTTGTCATCTTGAGGTTTTAACCATTCTCGTCTAACTCCCTTTTCTTTTTTAACTAAAATTGGTTGCGGCATAAAATCTTCCGTTTCACAACTACTGCTCTCATCAAATAAATGCCTTTCGGCTACTTCCATTTTTGATACTGTTTCCTTCGTTGTCTTTTTTCTTCTGTTTTCTCTTCCCTTCTTTGCTCATCCTTTATCTCACTAGTAGGAAAGAATTGAATATATTAATCGATTACAACGAAAATGAAATATTTAATAGAATTACCGTAAATTTTAAAAATTATAGAGCCTGATTTTACTTTGATGACTGAGTTCTTGTGAATTGAATAATTTGTTAGGCGCGCCTGTTTTAATTTCTTTATCGAATTAAGTCTTTCATTTGATTATTTCTATTTTGTGTAGGCTGCTTTATACTATCTTGATGGCAAATTAATTTTTTGCCTTCCAGTCCTCCCAAAAATTGTTCCTTGCTGTTATCGTGCATTTCCTTTTGTAACCATTTACTTCCGGTACTTTCTACTAAACCCATTTTTGGCTCAATATTCTCAGCATCAACTGGTTATTTGGGCGTTTTCTTTCTAGGTTTCCTAAAACTACGCAACGGCTCGATTCCTACATTTTCGGTCTCAAAAATATCCGCGCTCAGTATTTGATTTTGTTGCTTGCCATCACCGAAGGACGAGTTACTTCCATTATTCATGGCAATATTGAGTTCATCTGGATTAATGTTATCATCCTCAACTCTTTCTTGCTGTTCCTTCCTACAGGATTCCAAAATATTCATCAGCTCTTTATTCTATTTTGGGATGTTTTTGGGATTTGTGGTGACATGAAAATAAGACACCAGTGGTGTTGGCCAGCTCAAAGGCTATACGACCATCCGAATTCTGGCTGAAGCCCGTGTTATGTTCTACTTTTACGTATTAATAATTTCTTTTACTTAAACTTTATCTATATAACTTATTGAATTTAAATTCTTGTTCGTGACTCTTTTTCTTATTATTTTCACTTCAAAATAGAGCACAACGTGTGCTTTCAAATCAAGCCGTAGAAGCGAACTGTTTATATATTTTCATGAAATATCATATGTTACATTTAATTTGGTGAATTACGCTTCCATATACATAACCATTGTACGTGAGTTTCGGTCGTGTAAAATTTTGACAATTTTTTGACACATTTTTTTTCGGGAAAAGAGTTTCCTATCTCGTTGTCTCTGACCCGCACTAATACGTGAGGATTTTTGGCATATACTCACAAAAATTCGCATGTATATATAATGTTCGCGAAAGCTCTACCCCGATTTATATCCATGTAGTGCGAATTTTTCACACTGCCCTGCGGTTAAGTCTGTTCGCCCCGATTAGACACCACATTCCTTTGATGGGGTTAGTCTCTCCAGATGGACTACTTTCACTTTACCCTTCCTTTTCGATAAGTCTTGAATGCGATACATGACATCGTTCAACCGTTTTATAACTTTATAATGTCCTTCTCATGATGTCTACAGCTTTGGGGTATACTCTTTTTCTGTATGGGTTGTACAACAGTACCAAATCGCCTTATTGGAAATCTTCCGAGTTCAGTTGCGTATGCTGTCCTAGTTGTTGGTGTAGTTCACCCATATTCGACTGAAGCATTTACCAGTAGTGACACTTCCCTTATCAGAAATTTTATTGCATTTGCCAAATTTGAGAGCTGATGGTAATCCCAAGTCTTCGGACAATAACCCTCGCAGATGAGTGCTGATCATGGACTGCTGATCAGTAAGCCATTAGAAACATTTGAATGGGCTTATTAGTGTTGGGAAGAACCGAATAAAAACTATCGAGTTATTCAATAGTTCTAAATTAGTCAATTATTCGATAGCTTTCTTCGACAGTTCTTAGTAACTCAGAAATCATTCAATGAGTAAAGACTAATTAATCAACCAAAAGTTAGTTGATTATGTTGTAACCGCATAAGTTGAACTCGAAGATATCGAGTGAGTGAATGAATGAATGAATGAAAAAATTATTCGATACTTAAAATCATTCAGTAACTAACTATGGATAGTTAAAATCAATCGATAGTTCCCAACACTTGCGATTATCTTAATTACGTTGACATTTGTCCACTACCTTGCTTAAATATTCTCAGAAATTCCCAAAATTTCTTCATTTTCAAAATGAAGTCAAAATGAATTTCTTCTCTGATCGGAGTGCATCTCGATTGGTACATCAAACCTTGTAACCCAACTCGGGACAAAGGCTTCCGCCACAGTTTTTGCCTCTTGGTTTTGTCACGTACTGAATACTTACTCCATAATCACCAACACATATGTATTCTTGGAGTGACTAGTCGGAAATAATCCAGCTATGTCCATCGCGATGCGACTGTACTTATTGTCCTCCTACTGCTCTAATTTTACTTCATTTCTAGCCCTAGGATCCTCAGAAGCTAAGCATTGAGTACAGTTTTTATCCATTCTGCGGATAATTCTTGGCAATTCTTGCAATCTCTTTCTAGTGTCTTTGTAACACCGAGATACCCTCGACTTGTTCCTATGTGGAATTCTATAAATACAGTTTCTATCCTAATCTGGCTGACCATCCTTGCTTTCCTATGAACCATGCAGTACTCCATTCATTAGATTTAAGCTATCCCATTGCATTTCCTTTCAAATTATGCTCTTTCAAATGCAATTCCTAAAGCCTTCTTAGGAAGGTGTTTTAATAATTTCTACAAATTTTATGACCTTAGCCAAATCCCTACCTTAAAATTGGTAATTCGTTATGGCACTAGGTTCCCATTCTTCATCAACTTGCACACTTGCACGCCGCAGCTCCGCATTGATTTTCAGATTTTCCGTACCGCTTACTTTTCGCTATTGTATTTGATTGCCATTACTTCGCCTGGTCTTCATTACTGTCGGTTTCACCTATCGCTTTCTTTACAGTGGTATTTTGTTTACTGATGTTCACTGATAGCTCCACGAATTTGCCTAATAGCCGGTATTGTGTTGGTGGTAGTTCTTACCTGGCCGTTATCGGCTATACGGCGAGGTGCTTTACAATTTCATACGAAGTGTTCTGCTTTACCCCATTTACAGCATTTGCCATTTGAATATCCACGAGTACCTGCTCTCAACTTCTGCATATTGTTCATCCTTAACTCCTTCATTCATTGCTTTTGCTCGAGTTCAGAGACTGTGAACGTTATGTGCTGGTTTGCTTAGAAGGCTTGCAGTTTCTTGCGTCAAGGCATATGACATATGACATTTTATATTTGTTCAAAATGTAATATTATGGGCTAGAAAGGAACTGATTCATTTTTCCACCTATATTCACATTTTAAACAAAATTTCTTAATAAACCAAAAATGTTTATTAAACTGACACTTCATAACAGTAATGGCAAAAATTATTTAATGAAGCAAATACCCGGAAGCAATTTTTCAATTTGCTTCCATGTCACGTTATTTGAATATTGCCCCCTATTTGGGCCGAGTGACAATACTCAACTCAGTGACACATGTCATCCCAATGACTTGTCACAAATAGCTATTCCGGTTAAAATTTAAAATCTCTTTAGATAACATTTGTCATTTTTATTGTTATGAAACCAAAAGCAGGTGACAAGCAAGTCATCAAATTTTGAGAACAAAAAACCATTAATAATAATAATAATATAAATTCAATAAAATAATATTTGTGATCATTATACTAAAATTTTCTGTAGTTTTTAAATTGAATTGCGCTCATAAATAAGCTAATCCAATCAACACAATTCAACAATAATTAATAAAACATGTGCTTATCCAAGGTTCCAATCATTCCTTCTCATCTCGCCATTCCTGTTGTTTTTCAAACTATTAATACTTCAATTTGTGTTGTCTTGCCAGGAACAACTATGAGAAATAGCTAATATACCAGACATACCATACCAGATGTGACAGAACCAGAGGTCGAAACTTTTATGACTTTTATAATAAAAGTCATGAAATAAGAGTTATTCAATGGCTTTAATTTTAAAAGTTTTTCGATAAGAGTTATTCGATGACTTTTATTTTAAACGCTTTTCGATGAGAGTTATTCGATGACTTTTATTTTAAAAGTTTTTCGACGAGAGTTATTCGATGACTTTTATTTTAAAAGTTTTTTGATAAAAGTTATTCGATGACTTTTATTTTAAAAGTTTTTCGATGAGAGTTATTCGATGACTTGTATTTTAAAAGTTTTTTAATAAGAGTTATTTAAGACTTTTTCGTAATATAAGTTTTTTGTTGATGAGGTAAATGATGGTCAATACGAACCAACATTGAGCTACGATATGATGAAAAGAATTGATCTTAGCTGGTGGGTTGGAAGATGCACATATATAGAAAGTATTGTGAAATAGATTTTTTACATAGTGGAAAGTGGGCGGGGGCCACTCAATACCGTCAAAGGAGCGTTTCTTACGAAAAAATGACTTTGCGTCAATCGGTAGCAAATGTCGCGAAACGGATATAAAATCAGGTGGGAGGGGGAGTGGCCGCCCCAAAAGGGCGTAGTGGGCGGTTTTTGACAAAAAAACTAGTTTGCGCTAATCGATAGAAAATATCATGAAACAGATTTGTAACATGGTGGGAGGTGGGCGTGGACACCAAAAAGGGGGCGGAAGGGGCGTTTTTTACAAAAAAATTACTTTGCGCTAATCGATAGCAAATATCATGAAACGGATTTGGAAGATGGTCTGAAGTGGGCGTGGTCTTCCGCCCTTTTTTAGTGTCCACGCCCACCTCCCACCATGTTACAAATCTGTTTCATGATTTATTAATTTATTAATTATTTATTAATTATTCATTAAATAAATAAAGATTTGAAACTAAGCCTATCTACAGCTTTATAGTTACAACAGTATTAATTAGATAGATATTGTAATATTTTTTGTTTAGTCGTATTTACAGAATCAGAAATATTTATAACTGGATATACAAAATTAAAGTCAATACAGGCATTCCGAAATGGCTCATACATTAGATATGATGACCTACAAAAACTAAGATACAGGAAATTATTCCTTCTACTATTACTACGAGGTATGTAAACTTGAATTTTGCTTAACAAATATGGACTATCCATGGCGCCTTGAAGTAAATCCAGTATAAAAGTACTGTTAAGCATTTTTCTTCGATTAACTAATAAAGGTAACTTAATAAGCTTCAATCTGGACTCATAAGGGGGTAATCTCAGAAACAGGATCCCATCGAAGATTTCGCAAGCAGAAAAGCAGAAACTGATTTTGCACTGATTCGATTTTTGAGATGTAGAAATTATAGTATGGGCTCCAGACGGGCGAAGCATACTCCAGAGTAGGCCTTACCAATGAGGTAAATAAAAGTTTTGTAATATAAGGATCGTTAAATTCTTTCGCCCAACGTTTTATACATCCTAGTACACTGTTGGCTTTACTACACATACGGTTTATATGCACATGAAAGCGTAATTTATGATCAAGAACCACTCCAAGATCATTAACAGTTTCCAATATATCCAATTTCTTATTAGTAATAGCATAATTGAAAATTACAGGACAGGATCTAGAAAAAGTCATCTGGTAGCATTTCTTTAGATTCAGGTTCATGCAATTTACATTGCACCATCTACTTAGTTGATCCAAATCAGATTGGAGAAGCACGGCATCCATCTCATTCTTATGCGAAAGAAATAACTTTACATCATCAGCGAACATTAATACATTCGCACTTTTTAAAATTGTTGGCAAATCGTTTAGAAATACCAGAAATAATAATGGTCCCAAATGACTTCCTTGAGGAACACCAGAGGTAACAGGAAAATCATATGACTTTCCATTTTTGTAAAGTACGGTTAGAGACCGATTTTGAAGATAGGAAGCAATCCATTTAGCAAAAATTGGAGGAAACCCGAATAATTCCAATTTTAAAATAAGTAGACTATGGTTGACCACATCAAATGCCTTACTAAAGTCCATATAAATGACATCAGTTTGTAAACCTAGGTTGAAGTTACCTATTGTTCTAGAAACAAATTCCAACAGGTTTGTTGTAGTTGATTTTCCCGCTCGAAATCCATGCTGAACTGGTGAGATAGAAGCATTAACTAAACATGAAATTTGATCCAAAATTATCTTCTCAAAAAGTTTAGGTAGCGCACTAAGTTTTGCGATGCCCCGATAATTCTTAATAAGTTGTCTATTTCCAGATTTATGTATTGGGATAATAAACGAAGACTTCCATGCAAGAGGGAAATAACCAGAACGTAGAGACGAATCAAACAAGGTAGTAATGGGTAGAATCAGTTCATCGGCTCAATATTTCAAAATACACGATGGAATATTGTCAGGGCCTGGATTATAAGAGCACTTAATATCTTTTAAGGCATTCAGCACTGTGGATTTTTCAACTAAAGGTTGTACCACTGAAGCTGAGGCAACATTATAGGGGTAGCTCTCCAAACAATAATTTGTAGTTGAATACGTTGATTTAAAATATTCCGCAAAGAGATTGCAAATAATTTCTGCATTATTAGACTCAATTTTTTCGTGTTTCATGAAAGTTGGAAAGACCGCACATTTTCTTTTGGTATTTATAAAATCCCAAAATGATTTCGGATCAGATCGTAAGTTGTTTTTAATTCTTGAGATATACTCCTTGTATGACTGCTTACATAGCCGTTGATATTTTTTCCTTGCAGATAAATATTTAAGCAAATTTGTAGAAGTATGCATTTTACAATACAATTTGTATCGTTTCGTTTTTACCATCCTTAGAGCACGCAGTTTATTAGTAAACCAAGTAGGGCTTGAATCTGGTGGAGCTCTGCGTAAAGGCACGGAGGAATTAAAAGACTCCAGTAAGGTATTATAAAATGAATCAAGTACAAAGACCAAGCATGATGAAGATAATTAAGACGTAAAATGAAATCCCAGTCAAGTGAACAAATATTGTTTCAAAACTATGTAATTTGTATTTTTAAAGCTGAATTTCTTAGGGTTTCTACCTTTAACGTAACCTTTTTTAATGATATTTTCTATCGATTAGCGCAAAGTAGTTTTTTGTCAAAAACCGCCCACTACGCCCTTTTGGGGCGGCCACTCCGCCTCCCACCTGGTTTTATAATCATTTCGTGACATTTGCTAACGATTGACGCAGTCATTTTTTCGTAAGAAACGCCCCTTTGGAGGTATTGAGTGGCCCTCGCCCACTTCCCACTATATAAAGAATCTATTTCTCAATATTTTCTATATATGTGCATCTTCCAACCCACCAGCTAAGATCAATTCTTTTCATCATATCGTAGCTCAATGTTAGTTCGTATTGACCACCATCTACCTCATCAACAAAAGACTTATATTACAAAAAAGTCTTACATAACTCTTATTAAAAAAACTTTTGAATTTAAGTAAAAGTCAACTTTTAACTTTTATTTATAAAAGTATAAGTTAAAGGTAATTTTCTACTTTTATAAATAAAAGTAAAAGTTAAAAGTATACTTTTACTTTTAAAAATAAAAGTAAAAATTAAAAGTAAACTTTTACTTTTAAAAATAAAAGTAAAAGTTAAAAGTATACCTTTACTTTTAAAAATAAAGGTAAAAGTTAAAAGTAAACTTTTACTTTTATTTTTAAAAGTAAAAGTATACTTTTAACTTTTACTTTTAAAAATAAAAGTTAAACTTTTACTTTTAAATAAAAGTTTTGAAAATAAGAGCTATTTTCGAGCACTGGACAGAACAAATCGAATCTTGGATAAGCGCTAATAATGGTGAATAAAAATTTAACCACACCAAAGAAATTTCGGGCTGTCGCCGCTTAACCAAAATAGCGATCACAAATTTGAGTGACCAAAAGTATAACATATTTGCTTTATTTACTTTATTTAAAAGTCATTTCATTATAATAAGAGAGAAACATAAATTAACTTAATGGAATCACATTTCCGGTATAAAATAAGGTTTAATTAGAAGTATTTCGACTGTAACAAATTTAGTGGTGCCTTAGTGTTAAAAACTAGTTATACATATCTATAACTTTCTGTAAGATTTTAAGAATTATATATTTCACATAGATCTGAAGACAGCCTGTCTCCCAAGCCCCCATTGATTTTCTTAAAATAAGGCCTACCACTATTATTTGCGTTTGGTATAGAAATAGAAGCTGGGCGAAATGTTTTCAACATGCTCGATGGCAAATATGGCCTTATACTGGTTAGTAAACGCACAGCAAACTGCTCGAACAACATCGAGCGAGCAGATTGTGTCCGTCAATTAAACTGTCTATAAAAATGGACATTATAACAAATTTCTAATTTACAGCAACAAATGTCCTATTATTGTTATGTCCTATTATTGTCCTCTAAATGTCCTATTATTAAATGTCCTTTATCTCTGGTTTGCAGTTTCTCTTTTACAATTCGCCTTGTAGTCGCACGAAAAAATCTGTTGTCATGTTCTTTCTTGTTAACATCAATAGTTGTGACATATTGTGACTAAGATTTGAAATAAGAAGAAATACAGTTACATTATGACGCATAGTCGCGGTCGATTTTGGCATGCTCGCTAGGTAGCTACTACGAATTACTCATATTTATTGCGAATATTCTGTGTCGGATTATATCCTGTCACGGATTGGACGTGGGTGTTTAGTTTGTACTTTAGTTTTCATTGCCATTCTGTCCTGAATTATGGTTCAGATTTAAATTCTATAACTTGACGGGAAGTTAGTTTAAACATGATTCAAAAACATGATTCGACAACATGATGAACAATATGACTCAAGATTCAAGAACATGATTCGAGAACATGATTCAAGAACCTAGTAAAAATGTTTCAAAAAATAAAAAGATTATCGCCCGTATCTCCTCATATTCCCCTTTTTCACGCAATATATTCTCTCCCTAAGATTCTCGTTTCCCATATTTCCCCATAACTACCAAACATTCAATAATGTTCAAAAAATTACTTTCTTCATATTTTTATACATTGGTAATTTAACAAATTTATTATGCCATAAAACTATATACTAACATAAGTAATTGTGGTAAACATCGAAAAGGTAGTAACACAAATGTACCATATAGTAAGATTTTGACTACTAAACATGCGACACAACAAAACCGCGACCGAAGAACACTTGACTCCCGGTTTTTTCTGCGTGTACTACTCGCTAGAGACAAATTACTATATCCGCTGTCACACGGTGAGATGGCTTATTTTTTATTATGTTCCATATCGAAGGTACCAAATGTCTAACGTTTGTTTACTGTATTATTGTGAACTATGTAATGCCAAAAATTCCAATGATTGTGGCCTATTACAAAAAATACACTAAAAATTGATGAGGTCTTCATAGTGAAATAAATAAAAATTATTGAGTTAAAATAAAAAATAAATTGAAGCGTCAGAATTTAACAAAGATTTCTTTGAAAGCAGGAGCAAATTAAATCGACAGTAATAGCTTGCTGGGAAGCATTGGAAATTCACTCACGTTCGGATTTGGTGCGGATTTGGCGATCCTATAACTGATTCTTAACATGACTGAAGCCAAGAAACATTTATTAGCAGCAGCTTGTCGCTCCCACAAAACATTGCAGCAAGAGTTGCCTGAATTTGAGGACAACAGCGCCTTCGCTGCGCATCTGGCGGAGCAGCTGCGTCGTTTGCCGCACGATAATCGTATTACAGCAATGGTTGAAATTTTGGCCATACTAAATCGTTTTGTTCGTGTGCAGGGCAGTGAGGTGCATTAAAAATGAGAACGTTGCAGATAAATCGAATTAAAGCGAAGTCGAATAGGGCAGGATTGTGCCGAAGGATTTCATTCAGCTGCCTTGTCAGAAAAATACGCGGCGACGTCATAGACGGTTAGGCGATTCCTAATCTGCGATTTAATCTTTGAAAAAAAATCAAAAGAATAGGATAAATTATAACACCATATATATACATCCTAGTTTTATACATCCTAGTACACTGTTGGCTTTACTACACATACGGTTTATATGCACATGAAAGCGTAATTTATGATCAAGAACCACTCCAAGATCATTAACAGTTTCCAATATATCCAATTTCTTATTAGTAACAGCATAATTGAAAATTACAGGACAGGATCTAGAAAAAGTCATCTGGTAGCATTTCTTTAGATTCAGGTTCATGCAATTTACATTGCACCATCTACTTAGTTGATCCAAATCAGATTGGAGAAGCACGGCATCCATCTCATTTTTATGCGAAAGAAATAACTTTACATCATCAGCGAACATTAATATATTCGCACTTTTTAAAATTGTTGGCAAATCGTTTAAAAATACCAGAAATAATAATGGTCCCAAATGACTTCCTTGAGGAACACCAGAGGTAACAGGAAAATCATATGACTTTCCATTTTTGAAAAGTACGGTTAGAGACCGATTTTGAAGATAGGAAGCAATCCATTTAGCAAAAATTGGAGGAAACCCGAATAATTCCAATTTTAAAATAAGTAGACTATGGTTGACCACATCAAATGCCTTACTAAAGTCCATATAAATGACATCAGTTTGTAAACCTAGGTTGAAGTTACCTATTGTTCTAGAAACAAATTCCAACAGGTTTGTTGTAGTTGATTTTCCCGCTCGAAATCCATGCTGAACTGGTGAGATAGAAGCATTAACTAAACATGAAATTTGATCCAAAATTATCTTCTCAAAAAGTTCAGGTAGCGCACTAAGTTTTGCGATGCCCCGATAATTCTTAATAAGTTGTCTATTTCCAGATTTATGTATTGGGATAATAAACGAAGACTTCCATGCAAGAGGGAAATAACCAGAACGTAGAGACGAATCAAACAAGGTAGTAATGGGTAGAATCAGTTCATCGGCTCAATATTTCAAAATACACGATGGAATATTGTCAGGGCCTGGATTATAAGAGCACTTAATATCTTTTAAGGCATTCAGCACTGTGGATTTTTCAACTAAAGGTTGTACCACTGAAGCTGAGGCAACATTATAGGGGTAGCTCTCCAAACAATAATTTGTAGTTGAATACGTTGATTTAAAATATTCCGCAAAGAGATTGCAAATAATTTCTGCATTATTATACTCAATTTTTTCGTGTTTCATGAAAGTTGGAAAGACCGCACATTTTCTTTTGGTATTTATAAAATCCCAAAATGATTTCGGATCAGATCGTAAGTTGTTTTTAATTCTTGAGATATACTCCTTGTATGACTGCTTACATAGCCGTTGATATTTTTTCCTTGCAGATAAATATTTAAGCAAATTTGTAGAAGTATGCATTTTACAATACAATTTGTATCGTTTCGTTTTCACCATCCTTAGAGCACGCAGTTTATTAGTAAACCAAGTAGGGCTTGAATCTGGTGGAGCTCTGCGTAAAGGCACGGAGGAATTAAAAGACTCCAGTAAGGTATTATAAAATGAATCCAGTACAAAGTCCAAGCATGATGAAGATAATTCATTAAGACGTAAAATGAAATCCCAGTCAAGTGAACAAATATTGTTTTTCAAAACTATGTAATTTGTATTTTTAAAGCTGAATTTCTTAGGGTTTCTACCTAAAATTTTGCGTTGGTACTTTTTGGAAGACAATAATACATTAACTTTTAACGTACTTTTAACGTAACCTTTTTTTAATGATATTTTCTATCGATTAGCGCAAAGTAGTTTTTTGTCAAAAACCGCCCACTACGCCCTTTTGGGGCGGCCACTCCGCCTCCCACCTGGTTTTATATTCATTTCGTGACATTTGCTACCGATTGACGCAGTCATTTTTTCGTAAGAAACGCCCCTTTGGAGGTATTGAGTGGCCCTCGCCCACTTCCCACTATATAAAGAATCTATTTCTCAATATTTTCTATATATGTGCATCTTCCAACCCACCAGCTAAGATCAATTCTTTTCATCATATCGTAGCTCAATGTTAGTTCGTATTGACCACCATCTACCTCATCAACAAAAGACTTATATTACAAAAAAGTCTTACATAACTCTTATTAAAAAAACTTTTGAATTTATGTAAAAGTCAACTTTTAACTTTTATTTATAAAAGTAAAAGTTAAAGGTAAATTTCTACTTTTATAAATAAAAGTAAAAGTTAAAAGTATACTTTTACTTCTAAAAATAAAAGTAAAAATTAAAAGTAAACTTTTACTTTTAAAAATAAAAGTAAAAGTTAAAAGTATACTTTTACTTTTAAAAATAAAAGTAAAAGTTAAAAGTAAACTTTTACTTTTATTTTTAACTTTCCCTTCTTTTAACTTTTACTTTTAAAAATAAAAGTTAAACTTTTACTTTTAAATAAAAGTTTTGAAAATAAGAGCTATTTTCGAGCACTGGACAGAACAAATCGAATCTTGGATAAGCGCTAATAATGGTGAATACAAATTTAACCACACCAAAGAAATTTCGGGCTGTCGCCGCTTAACCAAAATAGCGATCACAAATTTGAATGACCAAAAGTATAACATATTTGCTTTATTTACTTCATTTAAAAGTCATTTCATTATAATAAGAGAGAAACCTAAATTAACTTAATGGAATCACATTTCCGAAATAAAATAAGGTTTAATTAGAAGTATTTCGACTGTAACAAATTTAGTGGTGCCTTAGTGTTAAAAACTAGTTATACATATCTATAACTTTCTGTAAGATTTTAAGAATTATATATTTCACATAGATCTGAAGACAGCCTGTCTCCCAAGCCCCCATTGATTTTCTTAAAATAAGGCCTACCACTATTATTTGCGTTTGGTATAGAAATAGAAGCTGGGCGAAATGTTTTCAACATGCTCGATGGCAAATATGGCCTTATACTGGTTAGTAAACGCACAGCAAACTGCTCGAACAACATCGAGCGAGCAGATTGTGTCCGTCAATTAAACTGTCTATAAAAATGGACATTATAACAAATTTCTAATTTACAGCAACAAATGTCCTATTATTGTTATGTCCTATTATTGTCCTCTAAATGTCCTATTATTAAATGTCCTTTATCTCTGGTTTGCAGTTTCTCTTTTACAATTCGCCTTGTAGTCGCACGAAAAAATCTGTTGTCATGTTCTTTCTTGTTAACATCAATAGTTGTGACATATTGTGACTAAGATTTGAAATAAGAAGAAATACAGTTACATTATGACGCATAGTCGCGGTCGATTTTGGCATGCTCGCTAGGTAGCTACTACGAATTACTCATATTTATTGCGAATATTCTGTGTCGGATTATATCCTGTCACGGATTGGACGTGGGTGTTTAGTTTGTACTTTAGTTTTCATTGCCATTCTGTCCTGAATTATGGTTCAGATTTAAATTCTATAACTTGACGGGAAGTTAGTTTAAACATGATTCAAAAACATGATTCGACAACATGATGAACAATATGACTCAAGATTCAAGAACATGATTCGAGAACATGATTCAAGAACCTAGTAAAAATGTTTCAAAAAATAAAAAGATTATCGCCCGTATCTCCTCATATTCCCCTTTTTCACGCAATATATTCTCTCCCTAAGATTCTCGTTTCCCATATTTCCCCATAACTACCAAACATTCAATAATGTTCAAAAAATTACTTTCTTCATATTTTTATACATTGGTAATTTAACAAATTTATTATGCCATAAATAATTAAGTAACTTATGTTAGTAATTAACTAACATAATTAACTAACATAAGTAATTGTTAGTAATTAACTAACATAAGTAATTGTGGTAAACATCGAAAAGGTAGTAACACAAATGTACCATATAGTAAGATTTTGACTACTAAACATACGACACAACAAAACCGCGACCGAAGAACACTTGACTCCCGGTTTTTTCTGCGTGTACTACTCGCTAGAGACAAATTACTATATCCGCTGTCACACGGTGAGATGGCTTATTTTTTATTATGTTCCATATCGAAGGTACCAAATGTCTAACGTTTGTTTACTGTATTATTGTGAACTATGTAATGCCAAAAATTCCAATGATTGTGGCCTATTACAAAAAATACACTAAAAATTGATGAGGTCTTCATAGTGAAATAAATAAAAATTATTGAGTTAAAATAAAAAATAAATTGAAGCGTCAGAATTTAACAAAGATTTCTTTGAAAACAGGAGCAAATTAAATCGACAGTAATAGCTTGCCGGGAAGCATTGGAAATTCACTCACGTTCGGATTTGGTGCGGATTTGGCGATCCTATAACTGATTCTTAACATGACTGAAGCCAAGAAACATTTATTAGCAGCAGCTTGTCGCTCCCACAAAACATTGCAGCAAGAGTTGCCTGAATTTGAGGACAACAGCGCCTTCGCTGCGCATCTGGCGGAGCAGCTGCGTCGTTTGCCGCACGATAATCGTATTACAGCAATGGTTGAAATTTTAGCCATGCTAAATCGTTTTGTTCGTGTGCAGGGCAGTGAGGTGCATTAAAAATGAGAACGTTGCAGATAAATCGAATTAAAGCGAAGTCGAATAGGGCAGGATTGTGCCGAAGGATTTCATTCAGCTGCCTTGTCAGAAAAATACGCGGCGACGTCATAGACGGTTAGGCGATTCCTAATCTGCGATTTAATCTTTGAAAAATAAATCAAAAGAATAGGATAAATTATAACACCATATATATACATCCTAGTTTTATACATCCTAGTACACTGTTGGCTTTACTACACATACGGTTTACATGCACATGAAAGCGTAATTTATGATCAAGAACCACTCCAAGATCATTAACAGTTTCCAAAATATCCAATTTCTTACTAGTAATAGCATAATTGAAAATTACAGGACAGGATCTAGAAAAAGTCATCTGGTAGCATTTCTTTAGATTCAGGTTCATGCAATTTGCATTGCACCATCTACTTAATTGATCCAAATCAGATTGGAGAAGCACGGCATCCATCTCATTCTTATGCGAAAGAAATAACTTTACATCATCAGCGAACATTAATACATTCGCACTTTTTAAAATTGTTGGCAAATCGTTTAAAAATACCAGAAATAATAATGGTCCCAAATGACTTCCTTGAGGAACACCAGAGGTAACAGGAAAATCATATGACTTTCCATTTTTGTAAAGTACGGTTAGAGACCCATTTTGAAGATAGGAAGCAATCCATTTAGTAAAAATTGGAGGAAATCCGAATAATTCCAATTTTAAAATAAGTAGACTATGGTTGACCACATCAAATGCCTTACTAAAGTCCATATAAATGACATCAGTTTGTAAACCTAGGTTGAAGTTACTTATTGTTCTAGAAACAAATTCCAACAGGTTTATTGTAGTTGATTTTCCCGCTCGAAATCCATGCTGAACTGGTGAGATAGAAGCATTAACTAAACATGAAATTTGATCCAAAATTATCTTCTCAAAAAGTTTAGGTAGCGCACTAAGTTTTGCGATGCCCCGATAATTCTTAATAAGTTGTCTATTTCCAGATTTATGTATTGGGATAATAAACGAAGACTTCCATGCAAGAGGGAAATAACCAGAACGTAGAGACGAATCAAACAAGGTAGTAATGGGTAGAATCAGTTCATCGGCTCAATATTTCAAAATACACGATGGAATATTGTCAGGGCCTGGATTATAAGAGCACTTAATATCTTTTAAGGCATTCAGCACTGTGGATTTTTCAACTAAAGGTTGTACCACTGAAGCTGAGGCAACATTATAGGGGTAGCTCTCCAAACAATAATTTGTAGTTGAATACGTTGATTTAAAATATTCCGCAAAGAGATTGCAAATAATTTCTGCATTATTAGACTCAATTTTTTCGTGTTTCATGAAAGTTGGAAAGACCGCACATTTTCTTTTGGTATTTATAAAATCCCAAAATGATTTCGGATCAGATCGTAAGTTGTTTTTAATTCTTGAGATATACTCCTTGTATGACTGCTTACATAGCCGTTGATATTTTTTCCTTGCAGATAAATATTTAAGCAAATTTGTAGAAGTATGCATTTTACAATACAATTTGTATCGTTTCGTTTTCACCATCCTTAGAGCACGCAGTTTATTAGTAAACCAAGTAGGGCTTGAATCTGGTGGAGCTCTGCGTAAAGGCACGGAGGAATTAAAAGACTCCAGTAAGGTATTATAAAATGAATCCAGTACAAAGTCCAAGCATGATGAAGATAATTCATTAAGACGTAAAATGAAATCCCAGTCAAGTGAACAAATATTGTTTTTCAAAACTATGTAATTTGTATTTTTAAAGCTGAATTTCTTAGGGTTTCTACCTAAAATTTTGCGTTGGTACTTTTTGGAAGACAATAATACATTAACTTTTAACGTACTTTTAACGTAACCTTTTTTTAATGATATTTTCTATCGATTAGCGCAAAGTAGTTTTTTGTCAAAAACCGCCCACTACGCCCTTTTGGGGCGGCCACTCCGCCTCCCACCTGGTTTTATATTCATTTCGTGACATTTGCTACCGATTGACGCAGTCATTTTTTCGTAAGAAACGCCCCTTTGGAGGTATTGAGTGGCCCTCGCCCACTTCCCACTATATAAAGAATCTATTTCTCAATATTTTCTATATATGTGCATCTTCCAACCCACCAGCTAAGATCAATTCTTTTCATCATATCGTAGCTCAATGTTAGTTCGTATTGACCACCATCTACCTCATCAACAAAAAACTTATATTACAAAAAAGTCTTACATAACTCTTATTAAAAAAACTTTTGAATTTATGTAAAAGTCAACTTTTAACTTTTATTTATAAAAGTAAAAGTTAAAGGTAAATTTCTACTTTTATAAATAAAAGTAAAAGTTAAAAGTATACTTTTACTTTTAAAAATAAAAGTAAAAGTTAAAAGTAAACTTTTACTTTTATTTTTAACTTTCCCTTCTTTTAACTTTTACTTTTAAAAATAAAAGTTAAACTTTTACTTTTAAATAAAAGTTTTGAAAATAAGAGCTATTTTCGAGCACTGGACAGAACAAATCGAATCTTGGATAAGCGCTAATAATGGTGAATACAAATTTAACCACACCAAAGAAATTTCGGGCTGTCGCCGCTTAACCAAAATAGCGATCACAAATTTGAATGACCAAAAGTATAACATATTTGCTTTATTTACTTCATTTAAAAGTCATTTCATTATAATAAGAGAGAAACTTAAATTAACTTAATGGAATCACATTTCCGGTATAAAATAAGGTTTAATTAGAAGTATTTCGACTGTAACAAATTTAGTGGTGCCTTAGTGTTAAAAACTAATTATACATATCTATAACTTTCTGTAAGATTTTAAGAATTATATATTTCACATAGATCTGAAGACAGCCTGTCTCCCAAGCCCCCATTGATTTTCTTAAAATAAGGCCTACCACTATTATTTGCGTTTGGTATAGAAATAGAAGCTGGGCGAAATGTTTTCAACATGCTCGATGGCAAATATGGCCTTATACTGGTTAGTAAACGCACAGCAAACTAGAACAACATCGAGCGAGCAGATTGTGTCCGTCAATTAAACTGTCTATAAAAATGGACATTATAACAAATTTCTAATTTACAGCAACAAATGTCCTATTATTGTTATGTCCTATTATTGTCCTCTAAATGTCCTATTATTAAATGTCCTTTATCTCTGGTTTGCAGTTTCTCTTTTACAATTCGCCTTGTAGTCGCACGAAAAAATCTGTTGTCATGTTCTTTCTTGTTAACATCAATAGTTGTGACATATTGTGACTAAGATTTGAAATAAGAAAAAATACAGTTACATTATGACGCATAGTCGCGGTCGATTTTGGCATGCTCGCTAGGTAGCTACTACGAATTACTCATATTTATTGCGAATATTCTGTGTCGGATTATATCCTGTCACGGATTGGACGTGGGTGTTTAGTTTGTACTTTAGTTTTCATTGCCATTCTGTCCTGAATTATGGTTCAGATTTAAATTCTATAACTTGACGGGAAGTTAGTTTAAACATGATTCAAAAACATGATTCGACAACATGATGAACAATATGACTCAAGATTCAAGAACATGATTCGAGAACATGATTCAAGAACCTAGTAAAAATGTTTCAAAAAATAAAAAGATTATCGCCCGTATCTCCTCATATTCCCCTTTTTCACGCAATATATTCTCTCCCTAAGATTCTCGTTTCCCATATTTCCCCATAACTACCAAACATTCAATAATGTTCAAAAAATTACTTTCTACATATTTTTATACATTGGTAATTTAACAAATTTATTATGCCATAAAACTATATACTAACATAAGTAATTGTGGTAAACATCGAAAAGGTAGTAACACAAATGTACCATATAGTAAGATTTTGACTACTAAACATGCGACACAACAAAACCGCGACCGAAGAACACTTGACTCCCGGTTTTTTCTGCGTGTACTACTCGCTAGAGACAAATTACTATATCCGCTGTCACACGGTGAGATGGCTTATTTTTTATTATGTTCCATATCGAAGGTACCAAATGTCTAACGTTTGTTTACTGTATTATTGTGAACTATGTAATGCCAAAAATTCCAATGATTGTGGCCTATTACAAAAAATACACTAAAAATTGATGAGGTCTTCATAGTGAAATAAATAAAAATTATTGAGTTAAAATAAAAAATAAATTGAAGCGTCAGAATTTAACAAAGATTTCTTTGAAAACAGGAGCAAATTAAATCGACAGTAATAGCTTGCCGGGAAGCATTGGAAATTCACTCACGTTCGGATTTGGTGCGGATTTGGCGATCCTATAACTGATTCTTAACATGACTGAAGCCAAGAAACATTTATTAGCAGCAGCTTGTCGCTCCCACAAAACATTACAGCAAGAGTTGCCTGAATTTGAGGACAACAGCGCCTTCGCTGCGCATCTGGCGGAGCAGCTGCGTCGTTTGCCGCACGATAATCGTATTACAGCAATGGTTGAAATTTTAGCCATGCTAAATCGTTTTGTTCGTGTGCAGGGCAGTGAGGTGCATTAAAAATGAGAACGTTGCAGATAAATCGAATTAAAGCGAAGTCGAATAGGGCAGGATTGTGCCGAAGGATTTCATTCAGCTGCCTTGTCAGAAAAATACGCGGCGACGTCATAGACGGTTAGGCGATTCCTAATCTGCGATTTAATCTTTGAAAAATAAATCAAAAGAATAGGATAAATTATAACACCATATATATACATCCTAGTTTTATACATCCTAGTACACTGTTGGCTTTACTACACATACGGTTTACATGCACATGAAAGCGTAATTTATGATCAAGAACCACTCCAAGATCATTAACAGTTTCCAAAATATCCAATTTCTTACTAGTAATAGCATAATTGAAAATTACAGGACAGGATCTAGAAAAAGTCATCTGGTAGCATTTCTTTAGATTCAGGTTCATGCAATTTGCATTGCACCATCTACTTAATTGATCCAAATCAGATTGGAGAAGCACGGCATCCATCTCATTCTTATGCGAAAGAAATAACTTTACATCATCAGCGAACATTAATACATTCGCACTTTTTAAAATTGTTGGCAAATCGTTTAAAAATACCAGAAATAATAATGGTCCCAAATGACTTCCTTGAGGAACACCAGAGGTAACAGGAAAATCATATGACTTTCCATTTTTGTAAAGTACGGTTAGAGACCCATTTTGAAGATAGGAAGCAATCCATTTAGTAAAAATTGGAGGAAATCCGAATAATTCCAATTTTAAAATAAGTAGACTATGGTTGACCACATCAAATGCCTTACTAAAGTCCATATAAATGACATCAGTTTGTAAACCTAGGTTGAAGTTACTTATTGTTCTAGAAACAAATTCCAACAGGTTTATTGTAGTTGATTTTCCCGCTCGAAATCCATGCTGAACTGGTGAGATAGAAGCATTAACTAAACATGAAATTTGATCCAAAATTATCTTCTCAAAAAGTTTAGGTAGCGCACTAAGTTTTGCGATGCCCCGATAATTCTTAATAAGTTGTCTATTTCCAGATTTATGTATTGGGATAATAAACGAAGACTTCCATGCAAGAGGGAAATAACCAGAACGTAGAGACGAATCAAACAAGGTAGTAATGGGTAGAATCAGTTCATCGGCTCAATATTTCAAAATACACGATGGAATATTGTCAGGGCCTGGATTATAAGAGCACTTAATATCTTTTAAGGCATTCAGCACTGTGGATTTTTCAACTAAAGGTTGTACCACTGAAGCTGAGGCAACATTATAGGGGTAGCTCTCCAAACAATAATTTGTAGTTGAATACGTTGATTTAAAATATTCCGCAAAGAGATTGCAAATAATTTCTGCATTATTAGACTCAATTTTTTCGTGTTTCATGAAAGTTGGAAAGACCGCACATTTTCTTTTGGTATTTATAAAATCCCAAAATGATTTCGGATCAGATCGTAAGTTGTTTTTAATTCTTGAGATATACTCCTTGTATGACTGCTTACATAGCCGTTGATATTTTTTCCTTGCAGATAAATATTTAAGCAAATTTGTAGAAGTATGCATTTTACAATACAATTTGTATCGTTTCGTTTTCACCATCCTTAGAGCACGCAGTTTATTAGTAAACCAAGTAGGGCTTGAATCTGGTGGAGCTCTGCGTAAAGGCACGGAGGAATTAAAAGACTCCAGTAAGGTATTATAAAATGAATCCAGTACAAAGTCCAAGCATGATGAAGATAATTCATTAAGACGTAAAATGAAATCCCAGTCAAGTGAACAAATATTGTTTTTCAAAACTATGTAATTTGTATTTTTAAAGCTGAATTTCTTAGGGTTTCTACCTAAAATTTTGCGTTGGTACTTTTTGGAAGACAATAATACATTAACTTTTAACGTACTTTTAACGTAACCTTTTTTTAATGATATTTTCTATCGATTAGCGCAAAGTAGTTTTTTGTCAAAAACCGCCCACTACGCCCTTTTGGGGCGGCCACTCCGCCTCCCACCTGGTTTTATATTCATTTCGTGACATTTGCTACCGATTGACGCAGTCATTTTTTCGTAAGAAACGCCCCTTTGGAGGTATTGAGTGGCCCTCGCCCACTTCCCACTATATAAAGAATCTATTTCTCAATATTTTCTATATATGTGCATCTTCCAACCCACCAGCTAAGATCAATTCTTTTCATCATATCGTAGCTCAATGTTAGTTCGTATTGACCACCATCTACCTCATCAACAAAAGACTTATATTACAAAAAAGTCTTACATAACTCTTATTAAAAAAACTTTTGAATTTATGTAAAAGTCAACTTTTAACTTTTATTTATAAAAGTAAAAGTTAAAGGTAAATTTCTACTTTTATAAATAAAAGTAAAAGTTAAAAGTATACTTTTACTTTTAAAAATAAAAGTAAAAGTTAAAAGTAAACTTTTATTTTTATTTTTAACTTTCCCTTCTTTTAACTTTTACTTTTAAAAATAAAAGTTAAACTTTTACTTTTAAATAAAAGTTTTGAAAATAAGAGCTATTTTCGAGCACTGGACAGAACAAATCGAATCTTGGATAAGCGCTAATAATGGTGAATACAAATTTAACCACACCAAAGAAATTTCGGGCTGTCGCCGCTTAACCAAAATAGCGATCACAAATTTGAGTGACCAAAAGTATAACATATTTGCTTTATTTACTTCATTTAAAAGTCATTTCATTATAATAAGAGAGAAACCTAAATTGACTTAATGGAATCACATTTCCGAAATAAAATAAGGTTTAATTAGAAGTATTTCGACTGTAACAAATTTAGTGGTGCCTTAGTGTTAAAAACTAATTATACATATCTATAACTTTCTGTAAGATTTTAAGAATTATATATTTCACATAGATCTGAAGACAGCCTGTCTCCCAAGCCCCCATTGATTTTCTTAAAATAAGGCCTACCACTATTATTTGCGTTTGGTATAGAAATAGAAGCTGGGCGAAATGTTTTCAACATGCTCGATGGCAAATATGGCCTTATACTGGTTAGTAAACGCACAGCAAACTAGAACAACATCGAGCGAGCAGATTGTGTCCGTCAATTAAACTGTCTATAAAAATGGACATTATAACAAATTTCTAATTTACAGCAACAAATGTCCTATTATTGTTATGTCCTATTATTGTCCTCTAAATGTCCTATTATTAAATGTCCTTTATCTCTGGTTTGCAGTTTCTCTTTTACAATTCGCCTTGTAGTCGCACGAAAAAATCTGTTGTCATGTTCTTTCTTGTTAACATCAATAGTTGTGACATATTGTGACTAAGATTTGAAATAAGAAGAAATACAGTTACATTATGACGCATAGTCGCGGTCGATTTTGGCATGCTCGCTAGGTAGCTCCTACGAATTACTCATATTTATTGCGAATATTCTGTGTCGGATTATATCCTGTCACGGATTGGACGTGGGTGTTTAGTTTGTACTTTAGTTTTCATTGCCATTCTGTCCTGAATTATGGTTCAGATTTAAATTCTATAACTTGACGGGAAGTTAGTTTAAACATGATTCAAAAACATGATTCGACAACATGATGAACAATATGACTCAAGATTCAAGAACATGATTCGAGAACATGATTCAAGAACCTAGTAAAAATGTTTCAAAAAATAAAAAGATTATCGCCCGTATCTCCTCATATTCCCCTTTTTCACGCAATATATTCTCTCCCTAAGATTCTCGTTTCCCATATTTCCCCATAACTACCAAACATTCAATAATGTTCAAAAAATTACTTTCTTCATATTTTTATACATTGGTAATTTAACAAATTTATTATGCCATAAAACTATATACTAACATAAGTAATTGTGGTAAACATCGAAAAGGTAGTAACACAAATGTACCATATAGTAAGATTTTGACTACTAAACATGCGACACAACAAAACCGCGACCGAAGAACACTTGACTCCCGGTTTTTTCTGCGTGTACTACTCGCTAGAGACAAATTACTATATCCGCTGTCACACGGTGAGATGGCTTATTTTTTATTATGTTCCATATCGAAGGTACCAAATGTCTAACGTTTGTTTACTGTATTATTGTGAACTATGTAATGCCAAAAATTCCAATGATTGTGGCCTATTACAAAAAATACACTAAAAATTGATGAGGTCTTCATAGTGAAATAAATAAAAATTATTGAGTTAAAATAAAAAATAAATTGAAGCGTCAGAATTTAACAAAGATTTCTTTGAAAACAGGAGCAAATTAAATCGACAGTAATAGCTTGCCGGGAAGCATTGGAAATTCACTCACGTTCGGATTTGGTGCGGATTTGGCGATCCTATAACTGATTCTTAACATGACTGAAGCCAAGAAACATTTATTAGCAGCAGCTTGTCGCTCCCACAAAACATTGCAGCAAGAGTTGCCTGAATTTGAGGACAACAGCGCCTTCGCTGCGCATCTGGCGGAGCAGCTGCGTCGTTTGCCGCACGATAATCGTATTACAGCAATGGTTGAAATTTTGGCCATACTAAATCGTTTTGTTCGTGTGCAGGGCAGTGAGGTGCATTAAAAATGAGAACGTTGCAGATAAATCGAATTAAAGCGAAGTCGAATAGGGCAGGATTGTGCCGAAGGATTTCATTCAGCTGCCTTGTCAGAAAAATACGCGGCGACGTCATAGACGGTCAGACGATTCCTAATCTGCGATTTAATCTTTGAAAAAAAAATCAAAAGAATAGGATAAATTATAACACCATATATATTATGAAATAATGTTTTACATAACAGCACACAGTGATATAAAAATAATTGAAATTGGTTTCTGAAAAAGACCCTAACCGGCAAGATTATGAGCAGAATAATTTTCATACTTGTAGTAAAATAAAACAATTCTGAATGCTACGCTAGCACTAAATCTTTCACAGTTTCAATCAATTTTCAAAGGATATTACTAAAAGATTTGTTTTGTCATTTGAATTCAGCTAATAGAATTGTCAATAATATATAAAAATATTTTGGCTATGGCTTTCAGGACCTCTCGAAAAATTTTTTGAAAATATATTTACTATGTGTAAGCAGTTTTATTGATTTTTTAAGTTTATTAACTAATTAATTGGAGTTTCACGATAAATTAACGTTCAACACATTTAAAGTAAAAATTAAACGTTAGTAATTTTTCATATAATACAAGACTTCTTAGATATATTAAAACTTCGTTAACTCAAGCATTCTCATAAATTGATTCGCTTAAATTTAGGCAAATAAATAAGACTTTTAGGAAAACTAATTTAAGCGAATAATAATCAATTTGGTTTCGTTTGCGTTGGACTTTGTAAGACATCGACGGTATATCTTATGAGTAATGCTCCTGCTAAATTAAATATAAATAATATTACAGAATAATATCTGATAACTTATTCTGTTTTCCTCGTTGAAAGCACTGCTTCCTTGAAGCCTGAAGCATGTTTTTCACAGTTCTACATGATAAATAATAATGTTTTATTAATTCAGTGTTTTTTTAAATTTATCAGTGCAATAATTGCACATTTACACGTTTTATTATAAATCTCATCAATTGCATTTTTGTGTAAATAGAAAAAATTGCTATTTTTAGCTTATGGCTATTAAATATTTATTATTCCTTCATATCTATCCCTCATTGCAAGTAATTCATCAAAGAAGAGTAAAACTAACGTTGAATGCGGCGCTATTCGGAGATAATTTGCCCAGAAACCTTTGTACAGGCCGTACAATCCCTCAGAACGTACAATTTTAATAAAACAATCCAACCAACCATTATAATATATACCGCGCCCCTGTCTATCAACACCTTGGTTATACAGACGTGTTGTTATCACATCGGGTGGTGTTATGGCCAGTGACATTATCGAACCGGCAATTAAGCCAGCACAAAAAGAGTTCAAAGTTGGTTGTTTTATCAAATCGTAATCTCGAAGCATGGCTTTTGTCTTTCCGAAAGTTGCAATTTGTGCTCCCGAACCGATTGCTGCCCGTGGTATGGCGGCGAAAGCACCACGCCATAATCCAAGAAAACCACGTTTTGCATAAATATGCCGTAAAGCTTCAGACATGCTAGTGTGATCGTGTTGGAAACCTACAGCAATTTGTTTAGCTGCTTGTGATTGAAGTTGGGTTTTTATCTGTAAAGCGGCAAACATTTTTAATATCAGATAAATATAGAAAAAATCACTTTTTAATTAGATATATTCGAATAATGAAAAAGTAAAATAAAATTACCGAAAAAATTCAAATGACGAATATATAAAATTTATAAAATTCTGTCCATAAGAAAATCACATAATACAAATTACTTGTAAGCATTTTCCAACGCGTTATCCATTAATTATCTTTATCATTAAAGAATATAACTCTATCATGTTTAATTAATACCATAATCATTTATCTTATGACTTCCGTCAACGAAGAATAAGTACGGACACTTATTTTATAATCCGTTGAGCAACATGGAAATCCAGTGAGACTTACCATAAAAAATGGACTAGAAACAAATGAACCTAAAGCACCACCAGTAGCACCCCAAAATAAACCGAGACTAAAAGATATATCACCATTCCTTTTTCGCATCCAACCTCTTTGTAAGGCATTATTATATATGCTTAGTCTGTAAAGTATCGGCAATATAATAAATTGAACAAATAGAATGAAATTTATTCCAATTTAATCACCGAAATGAGTTGATGAGAAACTGAAAATAGAGTGCTGGTACTAAACCCTTCTGTAAGCCAGTTATTCCATCATTCCTTGCCACAGTAATAAAGGCATTGATTATACTCTTGTATGGCTCATGATATGTTCCGCGCGCGGCTAGTTCGCCCTGTAGCTGGATGCGTGTTTTAACGACCTGGTATGGTTAATCAAATATTATTAGGAAATTATAACATTCTTCTACTTAACCTCAATTGGATTTGTAAAGAAGGTGGCTCCCACTGAAGCTAGACCTCCAAGAAAAAAATCCGAAAGAAAATGAGGATCATAATCCATGATAGGATTACTGCAGGATAAACCTAGAGTTAGAAAATTATAGCACAATCTTATGAATAGTATTCCCGGAAATTTAGAATAGTTTTGTTAACTCAATTCTCTAAATTTTTTTTCTTTTTTTTGCAAACTATTTTTAAAGTTGTGTCATTATTTTTCTCACTTTCTTTTTTGTGATGCACTTTTGCTTATTTTTCGGAGGCCATCACGTCAGATTCTATTTATTACTTCAATCTTGCATTTTTTGCCGGCAATCAGCACTTAACAAATCATTGCTTGGTTCATTTGGACGTAACCTGTCCAAGCTATAACATAAACTCGCCTTCCTCTTGGGTTGAGATCGACCTTGAACAATTATTCTTCTATTATTCCTATATGCGTCACCAACTGCTAGATGCACCCGATTGATTGGGAAGGTTGCATGAGTCGACCGGTGCTTTGTTTTTATTTTGCTTCGAAATGGTCTGAAGCATTTCTCTAACTGCAACGTCATCGTTAGAAATTAGTATTCAACACAGCTGATTCATGTAATAACATATTCATTCAACGAATATGTTCATACGACGAGTAAATTTCTTACGAATAATTAACCATTCGCTGCTTTATTAGTAAGGGATAAGCGAACAACTAAAATTTTATATTAAATTGTTATAATTTAGTGGTAACACAAAAATCGATTACATTTTTCTTAACGAACGAATCGATTATATTTTTCTTCTGCAACCAAAGCAAATTCAGATTTTAAATATGCCGAATATTTGAAAAAGCAATAACATAAATAGAAATTGATTTCATAGTTTCGTTTGAAAACTATTAACATCATTGTTCAAAATACAAAATTGACACACCGGACACGAAATTTGGCTATGCAAAGTATTTTTATTCTACCTCATGCTAATTAAATGAGCAATTATTTATTACTGAATAATTAATCGCGAAAATTTTACAGTTCGGCAGTGGTTGTTTATTATCAGCTTCACCTGGAGAAAGCTAGAACTGTACATATTTCAAATTGCGCAGAGGCAATAACAGATGAATAGGTAAATTTCATTTCCCCAATTTCTTACTCCTCCTGAGGAAAAAAAGTTCAACACACAGATTCCACTATACGTTTAACCTGAGCACCTGCCGTGTTGGCTTAATCTCAGGGCGGGCCATCCCGCACGGGGTTGCAAGTGCGAACTTTGTGAACGCACCTTTTTTCACTATATGGCGACAACCAACGCCCACTGCCTCCGGGTTACCAAGCCGTGGCATATTGTACCTTTGGAGGCCATATGCATGGTATGGACACTCCACTCAAGGTATCGTCGAGGCCGATCTAAAACCTCTACCGGATTATTTGGTCCGGCACCTGGTAATGTATTGTGCATTACCTCACCCGAGCATAAGCTCGTACCCGCGTAATTTTGGGTACAACCACAGCCACCACGAAGCTCCCGAAGGGCCTACCCAATGACAAGCATGTGGGGCTTGGAATATAAAGCCAGATGGTGTAGCTGTTAGCATACGCTATCAGTACACATACTGGCTGTTTCCCCAGATGGTGTAACTATCAGCCTAAGCTGTTAGCACACATACTGGGGGAATGAATCTCATTTTGCTTGTCTCCCGTGGTACCAATTTAAAGCCATATGGTAGGCTCCGGAACCCGGGAGTACCACAATCGTGGTAAGTGACCGTCTCATACCCCAGGTCACTGCCATTTTGGGCCCAAGCACCCGGGACTGGCACCCTAAGTTCAACACACAATAGTTAGCTTTTCTTATTTCTGGAGATGAGCTCCTCCAGAAATGTGTTAAAATTCATAATCTGTTAAATTACAGAATTAAAAGCGCCAGAAATGTATTATCAACGATGTATATGAAATTAATTCTAGATTTATACAATTTAACATTAAATTATTGTTGATACCGATTTCTTGAATAATAAAATCAATAAAATTTATGACTTAAGTATTTATAATTGGATATCATGATAAACGTATGGTATAAACCATTTAAAGAATTTAACAAATTTTAGAAGGTTTATAAATAAATATCTTAATTTCTTGTCAATGCGAATTTATAAACAGTAAATTGAAAATAATTCATTACCTCCTTAGGTAAGGCTACCGCACAGTTATTAGGGGTCTTCGGTGTCGGTATGAAAAACTAAGTAATTCATTTTCTTTTATTTTTCCATTCACTTATAATTGACAATAATAGTTCTCAGTAAACTCAGTGAATTAATATCAATTAATTAATTAATTAACCGTTTCTGTATCGCTACCTGAACCTCTACTCAATTTTATTGTCATAATAATGAACCATTATTTTTTATCTCATCCCACTGCTCCTATAGCTCTCTCCACACTCGAATTTTCTTTAAAATTCACGCTCCAGCTCTCTGTCATTAATTAATGAGATATGAAATTTTGTGTCTAACATCCTGTAGTTACATCAAATTATCTATATTATTTATAACGAACACCAATATCGAGAACACATTGAACGTCCTTCATTACACATATTTCCTTCATTCGTCCTTCATTACACATATATTGACATGAATTTTGGGACGTATTCATTGTAATCATGGGCTGTTTATGATTGAATCGGACCACTGCGACGCCTACTTTTTATACAAAATCCCGTTTGAAGACCGATTTCTCTGCATCTGCATAAGTTTTAAGACTGTATTTCTATAGCCGTGTGGTTGGTATTAGATATTACCACTCCACAAAAACGCCATGACCCTTTATCGTGTTGACTTTTCTGACCTAAGCGTTGTATTGAAGATGAGTTAGGTCAAAATAAATCAAGAAGATAAATGTAATAAATGTAATATTAAAAGATAAATATAGATAAATATAATATTAAAAGGGTGGTGTACCGCCCACCGGTTATTAGGACCACACTATGAAATTTTGTTACGGGTGCAGGGTGCATAAACTCCGGATGGGTTGAAGTTAGCGGTCTTATTTTTTTAGGGGAGGGGGTTTTAGGATTTCTTCCTCGACGCAATCGACTGGAAGTGATAAAAACATTTCTATAATATATTTTTATTTTTGGGGAGAATATGCTCGTCTTATAAATAATAGGCGATAACAAACTGCCCTTTTCTCCTTTTAAAACAAAAATATTTCTAAGAAATACAAATTTTAACAAATGATAAAACAAATTTTATTATAACATTATTCATAAAATAAATATGCATCGAATCTAAACAATTTTACTTTACTTTTATGTATCATACATTTTCATGTATCAAAATTTCGAAAATATCTGAATGAGTGTTTTTCGGAAAATTATTGCACTTTAGAACTTATCGAATATATTACAAATTGTGGTAACTATGCCGTTGTAGCAGGCCTATACAAATAAAATCTTGGAGGACTTTGTGTTCAATGCATTGACATAATCTCGTCAAATATAACAAATGCTCGCGAACTTCTCAATTGGTTGATATTGTTGTTTTGATGTAGACATTTAAGACAGTGGCACTTCCTCCATGGCACGTAATTTTTCAACATTTTCATTGCTTTTACGTCTAAAAACAGCTCTATAGAATGCTGAAGTGACAGCAGCACCGGCTAATGGCCCCACCCAGTATATCCAGTGTGCCTCAAAATCATTGTTCCATAGCGCCGGACCGAAAGAGCGAGCAGGATTCATGCTTCCACCGGTAAATGGACCCTACCAAGGAAACCCAGAAATATATTGGTGAACAAAATGTATTATATTTCGTCGGCAAAACGACGACGATGAATCGTAATTATAATTATTTACCCCGGTAATTGCCAGGCATGCAATAGTGAAACCGAAACGAAGGGCAACGGAATCGTGATATTTAGCATTGCGTGAATCCCAAACACCGCAACAGACCAGAGCTAGAACAGCCGTTATGATGAATTCTATACACAAAGCTTGCACGAGACTAATTTCAGGATGTGGGGCCGTCACACAAATGCCATGCGAGGCATCAGTCACCATGAGAGCACTGAATGGCAATACGACTTTCAACAAACCATAACCAATAAAGCCACCCAGCATTTGACCAACAAAATAAACTGCCGCCATTGGCAAACTGATCGTTTCGCATATTGAAGCAGCGACGGTCACTGCCGGATTAAGATGAGCACCAGATATGCAGCCAAATGATTGTATAATAATCATGACAACAAGGCCGAAATTTAAAGCTGTCTGCAGATGATTGTTGGGAAAGATATCATTTTTCACGCAACCCATGCAACCGAGAAAGACCAAAAGACCCGTACCGATCAGCTCTGCCAAAAAGCAGGAGATTTTGTCCAGTGTCGACAATTTCATTACGAAGCACCTGTGGGATAGAAAGTGTTGGAAAAGTTTAAGTATTGGAAATTATTATTTATGGCAATAGGCATAAGATATAGTATAAGTTCAATTGGTTTCTTCACCACGTGGTGAATACTTCTGTAAGTCTGAGAGACCGTCTAGAAAATTATAATAGAAGTAATTTCATTATTTTGTCATTTCCAGGCTCTATTTCTGGACGACAATGGTTACCAGTTGGAGGGCGAAAATAATTTTTCATTTATTTAATTTAATAATTTTTATAATTTTTTATACATATGATTCCAAATGCATAATGAGTTCAAATGAATTCTGAACAATGAACGTGTAATGATAATTCCTTTCTTTCTTCCTTTCTTCCTTATGCTTCTCGTTTATGTTTCGGTGCTCTCACGCCGGAAGAAAAACCTGTAAGAAACGGAGGCTAAAATAGACCCCAAAAGCGGTCCAATCCAATAAATCCAGTGGGCCGTGTAATCGTTATTAAAAACAGCAGGCGCCAAGGAGCGTGCCGGGTTTATTCCGGCACCTGTTAAGGGTCCCTGATAAAAAACATATTTTTTTCAAAATAAAATTGCGATGATGGAAAATTATAAGCATTTCTTACCCCGGTGCATACTAGACTTGCTATGATTATACCGAATTTAATCGCAATCGAGTCTTGTAAATGTGAATTACGTGGATCCCAAACAGCGCAGCAGAACAATACCAGGATACCAGTTAAAATAATTTCTAGAAAGAGGCCTTGAATAACCCCTATGTGGATGCTAGGAGCTGTTATACAAAGTCCATGAGCAGCACCAACCGGTTGAACGGTGCCGTGGGGTAGCACTATAATCATTAATCCATAGCCAATCAAGGCACCCAATATCTGACCGATAATGTATATGCCTGCTAAAATCAAATTGACCTTGCCGTATATAAAAGCACCGACAGTGACGGCCGGATTGATATGAGCACCGGATACACAACCGACACTTTGTACAGCAATGGCGACCGCAAAACCGAAATTCAGTCCCATCCGTAGTAAGTCATTGGGGAAATATTTATTCTGCACACAACCCATACAGCCGACAAATAGTAATATGGCGGTACCAGTGATTTCCGCTAAAAACTTGCTTAAATGCTCCAATATAGAATAGCTTATTGTGAAGCATCTGCGTTTTGTTAAACATTAAAGAGAATTTCTGTTAAAAAATCATCCATAATAATTAAGATGTTGGATAAATTTAAAAAGAAATAATTATTAAGGCAAAGAGTTTACTTACTTTTGTGGGGTGTCGGGTGGTGGGTTGAAAAATATTCCACTAAGGATAGTTTTACTTACATGAGGAGACTTTTCTCCCGAGGATGTCCACGATTAGATTTTACTTACTTCTGAATGGCAATACTGATCATTTTACCGCAAAGCACACGATGTGCACAGCATATAATTATTGAAAAAATTATGTTATTAAAAATTATGTTCACCTTTAGAATAACAAATACATAATCATTACACGAAACCCAAATCCAAACCGCAAGAGATTTTCTAAATCCAGCTTTAAAAAATTCTTTCCATCGAATTCTTTATAATAGTTTTGCTCTAGAACACGCTTCACAATTGTTGAATTTGCGGATAAATCAACATGTCACACAAAATGCAAGATTCTATTTGCCTATATCTGGGTTTTTTGCCTACACCACTCTATGATACCCAACTGGCCAATAAGCCAAAAATGGTCACAATCTAAAACTTGTAGTTATTTTATAAAAGGTCATAAGAAGCCTAAATAAATCACTAATAGCGAAATTAGAGTTCACTACTAGAGGTATTATGAAAACGACGTCATCAAATAAAGGCAGTTTTTTTATGATATAGATTGACGAAGAAAAGCAACTGACAAAAGGCATAACTTTCATCTCTCTATTTCATAATTTTCCCAAAAATCATTTACCACCGTATTGGCCAAATTGACATTCGTCCATTGCTCGTCAATATCCCTTAACTCCCTTCAACCACCCTCACCATAATGGGGAAGGGTCCATCATGAGTACGAACAACAAATAATATTCTTGGTAATTACCAGGTAGAAGCGGAGGAGTTGAGACTCTTGGGAGTTGGTGCGTTACTGAAGCTTATCTCAAGGGAATTATAGACTATTATGCAGGAACTATGGACTGCTCCCCTATCATGCTATCTACTATAGAGAGTGGACCACTTCCATAAAACGTAACATAACATTGCCAATTTGGGCGTTTTCTTCAAACCAAAATGAAAAGGCAAAAAGAAAACAAAGCAAATTGAATGAACAAAGTTAAAATAAATAATAGACATTCTTTTTTTAATTTTTAGGACTAACAAAATATAAAAACGTAAGAAATATAATAAGAGCAAATCAAAACAAATGGGTGCAAATTAAATTAGACTTTTTGTAAACCGAAGATAGACAAAAAATTATTGATAAACGTCGGGTTTTCTCTTCTTCAATATTTGCACTTAGTTTTAACGATATCTCGTACATCATTATTTAGCTGAATTATTATTACGAATTAATAGAAATATTAATTATATTTTGAAGTTACCGATAGAGCAAACGGGAGATGTTTACTAAAGATATATTTCAAATCTTAGAATATCGCAAGGGTAAATGAAAATTAGTAAACACCGATTTAAGCATGTTTGGATGAATAAGTGTTAAGAGGAGTGAACTTATTAATTTTAAAGTGCTGAAGTGTATTGAATTCAATTTAGATTTATGTCCAAATCATTGCAATAAATTCAAAAGAGTGAACACTGAATATCTGCAGATCGTAACCAGATTTTCCAATATTTCATGAGGTTAAACAGTCTTAATAGCTCACTACTATGTCACATTGTGTATTAGTAAGAGTGATTCATTGTCTCGTGGAGCGAAAGAATCAAAAGGATTATCTCAGTTGAAAAGTTAGTTTGTCAATTAAACCACAGTTTATGTTGCATACTTTTAGGATTTTTTGGGCAAAGAATAACCAAGCAGCACCTTCTCGGTGAATTTAATGTCACATTATATTTGTGACCATGTCACCCATTTGTTTATACCCTACACCTGATAGGACAGGATATATGGCTTCCATCTTCCATCTATCGCATTAAAGGAGGCGTGGGAGGTATAGAAAAGTTTACACGATTACACCCCAAGGAAAAGTGATATCGATATGAAATTTGGCATGAATATTCTTTGACATTATAGGCTGTTCCGGATTAAAAATGGCTAAGAGATAAGTTATCTTTTTATAGAAAACATAAGTCATTTCATATTTATAGTTCATTTTTTCAGATCTTCCAGCAATTTTAAAGTTGCAATTACGTTTCCGAATAAAACCTCTCCATTAAAGACATATTCCTAAAATCTAAGATTTTGCATTCGAGTTCACCATTAAAAGCCATTTAGGTATACGGGATTCGCAGAATAGTAACTGTAGGCATAATCACATGGGAATGGTGCCCCGGAAGTATTTTACATATATTGCCTAACTCTCTAGGTCACTTGGTGGTAATAGTGGGCTTGGTCGGGCCAGCGGCGTGCCCAGTTTGTAAAGAAAATTTGATGCTGAAATTGTACTTTAAAATGTACAGTTAAGGTATGCTACAGTTAAGATGTCAGCTCTAAAAATGGGCGTGCTCCAATCGCGGTTGTCGGATTTAAGTCACACATTTATACCACAAGGTAGGATGTGTGAGCTTCGGCCAGGCCGAAGTTACCGTTATTACTTGTTCATTATTTATGCTTATTCGTCTATTTTCTTTATTTTCATATTTTAATCATTTTTGTAACTTTTCATGTGGAATAAATTCTTTTGTTGTTGTTCAGTCTTCTTCATTCGACAAACCCGCTTTCGATACTTTAATAAAACGTCAAAAAATCTCTTGTGATAAAATCAAAACGAACAACATTATCTTCAGTGAACTGGAGTGTTAACTGAAATGAATTGCATTATTTATACACGTGTATGCACCCGGTAACACACACACATGAACACACATAAACCTTATGCATGTAATTAAATGAATCGAAGACGAAGGAAAGACTTGAAGGCGATGCCTTTTAGTTTAAAGCTTCCACTCTTAAAGAATAAAATTCATTCTCCACCGAAGGCTCAGCCACATGATATAAATATATCAATATATATCCCATTACCATTTTTTATTATCCGCTTTATCTTCATCTTTGTCAGTCATTGAAAATTTATTTAATTTTATTAAACAAAACGAAATTTATTTAAAAATTGAAACAATCGAGAGTTTCACAAGCTCGTAGAAGTACTCTTAAATATAATTTTAAACGAATTGGCGTTATTAAAAAACTTGAACGAAGTAACACTTAGCGAAACCTTTCAAATTCAAGAACCAAAACCAGTGTGCTGGATATTTTTCGAAAAGCATCCAAATTAATAATCATAGCAGTGATCTTTTATAAATTCTCCTCCAACACCTTGATTATGATTATCAGCGACAAACAGATATGTAAACAGTATTCACGTCCCGTATTTGATAACTGTCAAGATTTACGTAACGTTTAAATGAGAGGCAATAGAGCAATTTCGTTTGGAAGATTGCGAGAATAATTTATGAAATAATACTAAAAGGTACAAAAGTATTACAAAAACAAAAAGTAGCCTGGGTCTGAAAGATGCAATGCCATGACAAATGATGCAAGTACTGACAATTGAGGAAGCCTAAGGAGTGTAATTATACAAAAATAAGAAATGCTAACTAAAGAAAAGTTCAAAACGAAAGGCAAAATATGAAGATAAAATTTTATCTAAAAGATTTATTTTTCTTAAAACAATTCCTTATCAAAAAAGTTACAAACAAATTTTAGAATGACTAAAACTAACCAAGAAGAAAGTTAAAGCAGAATTATAAAAAAGAAATTTTCCTAATCTTACGAAACAAAAATCGAATTAATTATACTATAACCTTCTGCATAATAAAATCATTATAATTCGCCTTATTATTTCTATAAGTGCATATTTAACATTATTCGCTTTTGCATTGCAATAAAATTTAAAAGCGTCGAGATAAGTATTGCTTGCAAAAGCATCAATCACGGTTATCAATGATGACCCATAAAGTCTTCCCTCTTGGTTGACTTCATTATCATTCAAAATTCAATATACAAATATATGTTAAAAAATTGTATTATTTTAAAAATAATTATTACAAACAATTCTCTAAATTTTCCTTTCAATTCATCAATATTTGTAAATATGAAAATTGGACGTGATAAATTGTACCAATGGAAGGAGTTATTTTGTTTCTAATTTTTACTGACTTTATTTCAGCTTTTTCTTACTTCTGTCAAACGCAAAATAATGTACAATATTTAAATTTTAGTTTTTAGTTGTTTTTTTTAAACTCTTGTTTACCATTATTCTACGTACGTTGCATAAGGCAAAGAATGATGGAAGAAATTAAGAAAAGAGGAAGAATTAGAAGATATGGAAACAAGGAAAAAGTGGAGGATATGAAGGACTGGAACCCATGCTTTCACCCATGTCCATAAGCAGTAAAAATCGGTAGTGAGTGCATTAGCGCACACGAAATGATAGATGATAGTCAAATGATTTGTTTTGTTTCGTTATGTTTCCCTTTGTGTGCGCTGGAATATAGAAGAACCTTTTATCGACCCATGAAAAAACCTTTGAAATAGTCGAATTCAGTTCTCGTTTTACTAAAGAGAGTTAAATCTAAAATATTGTATTTGAAATTAAAAAAATAATTGCCATTCTTCATTCCGGCTGTTTAGTGCAGAATAAATGATAATTATACATAAGTCGATTCGTTCGTTTTTTAGCTCTTTGAAGTCTCCCGACTTTTCCCTCTTGCTGATAAATTTCCTGTGAAAAGTATTGAACTCAATAATTGGACATCAATATGAAATACTTGTGATTGCTCGATTGGACGATCAAAATTTGGTTGTTATACAAGAAATGTGAGAATGATTGCGGAATAATTGATTGTATTTAACATTCTAATTATTTCTAGGGCGGTAAAAGCAGTTTTCGATCAATTACATAGTAATCATAACGATACTTTCGGGTGGACTTAGCGTATTAGTTACATAATATAATTCTTGCGTTATAATTACCATATTTAAATTATCATGAAGGTATCGTCTCTCTATCTTTCGTCTCTCTCTCACTCCCTATCTATCTTTGATCATCTGATCATCAACAGGTTTGTGCTGTTCCGATCGTATCACTATGATCGTTTTATTTAAAACCTCCCGGGGTAAAAGTTCCCTATCATATAATTTGAAAATTTCCAATGTTTTATTATAGATTTTATTGATAATTCGTCTTATGTTAATTACCGTATTACCGTATTTCTGTGTGTGTGTGTGTGCATGCCCCAAATATAAATGTGTGATGCCTACAAGTAATATATGCCATTCAATGAATACATCTAGCATTCATACGTGCCAGTAGGTATTTTTCATAATGTATTGTGTATCTGTTTGTATGAGTTAGAGTGTTGAACACAACAAGCTACAACTTAATGACGTTAAAATTTAATTCAAGTATAATCAAGCTGCAGAGAAATTCAATTGAATAAATACAGTATTTTTCGATACCGACCTAATTAATTGCCTTTGATCGTATCTACCTGTTTTGATTATTTTAGTGTCTCATTTATCAAACAAATTGAGGAAGTGCGAGAAACTGCGTAAATAAGAATGTGAAATAAATTGTAAAATTAAATTGTAAGTCTGGAGACAGTAAAGACAACGATTGAGCACATTGAAGAAACCAGTTTGTCTCCAAAAGCAGAATTTTGCAAAAACAGAAATGAGTTCTAGAAATCAATGTTTTGTAAAAATAAATGCCTTTTCTGATTTTCGGCCTTTTGTTATTCGATCAAAATAATAAAAAAAGAAACAATTAGTGTTTTTTGTAGTAATTATTACCAATTATCAGGCTTTGTGGCAAACCTAGTTGCCACTAGATACCACTCTATTGACAGCTACCATGGTGCACATCGACATAAAGCAATTTGTGATGCAACGACTTTGCAATTCCTGCAAAATATGCTGCCACAATAACAACGCATTGCGTAAACCACAGCCACAATCACAAGCCAAAATCCTGACAATCAATTTATTCGGCATCATATAGATCGATCTTCCTCCCATCTCCACTGCCCTCCGTCACTCGACCCTTCCACGTAAACCCAACTCAGAGGACCTCTTATCCAGCTAAAAATGTTGAAATAGTTATTTGCCTTTTCAATCAACCACCCACTGTGGCTTCATCATTGTTTCTATGCTTATCGATGCTTATCGAAGCGGGAGGGAAGAGGGGTCTGGCGGAGGGGTCAGGAGCAACGTGGAGAGCTCTTTGCTTGCATATTTCATGTGACAAAAGCCATAGAGAGCAGCAATAGCATTTCCAACAACTCTTGACGGTATTTGTCAGTGGAGTCAACCTTTTGATGGCGATAATTACAAATTCTGTATTGAATTTTTCTAATTTATTTTTGTCTTGTTAGTTTGCGTTGATATTTTCAACGCGTAGCCGGAGATATTTGCAAAACGTATTTTTTTAAATTTTCATCATCAACGAGATGAGAAGTGTAGTAGACATCATCATGTACAGTAATGAATAAATAATTAATTAAATGAAAAATAACAATGAATTGTTAATAATGCAATACAAGAGAAAAAAATGAAAATTAATAGTTAGGTACAACAACAAAGACGCGATTAAATGTTAATTGTATTAAATAATCCGTTAAGAGCAAAACAATAACTCTCTGAGTTCGCCAGAAACCGCGCGTCTAATAGAAAACAAAAGAATTGCGATTAAAGCAAAATTAAATAAATTATTAGAAAAATTAATATCTAGTTTATAGAACGTTGTAGAACAGCGACACCTTCATTCGTCAGTTTTATGACAAAAAACAACTTTAATTATTTTGTAAATTTGGAATAAATATTTATTAAAACATAAACAAAAATATAAAAACTAAAAAATAAAAATATATAAAAGCAGTTGAAAAAATAAGAATTGGGTAAATCTGACAATGAATTGTATTCATATAATTCGCTTTTCTTATTTTTAGCCTCGCTTAAAATCTCTTAAGTCGCGTTTTTGGCAAAAAATGTCATTTTTGTAAAAGTTGCGAAATTAATAAAAAAATCCCCAAAGCACATTATATTTACAATACTCAAAAGTACAATTAAAAATCTGCTAATAAAATTTTCTCCGTCTGGTAGTTCATCGGGATTTATGCATAATTTTATGCAATAATTTTTAACAAAAATATAAGACTCTTTGGACACATTTTTAGAAGCTCATAAGGTATTCATTTCACATTGAATGTATGATAATAAATTTGATTGCCCACAAATACTAAGGGGCACACACGCACACACGCAGTCTTACGCGAACTCGCGTAGGACTGATGAAAAGGAAAGGAAACGCAAGTACTTATCAATTCCCATACACGTTATTTTATATCTATGGCGTCACTGAGGCGAATACAAAAATCGACTAGAAGAACTGAAGAATAATTAAAGATTAATATGTTTTTAAATTCAAAAGCATAATATTATTAACTAAATCAAATTGGCCACGCTGACGAGTTTATCTATTGATAAGCCTTTCATAAAGAACCGAAAACAAAATGTTTTATTAAAAAGCAAAATTGAACACAAACTTTAATTACGTTAGCTTTTGAATGTATTTGGAGCAGCTGGAAAAATTAAGATTGATTTATTTATTTATAGAGGAGAACTTCTTGGCGAAAAAAGAGCATTTTTAATCGATAGAAAATATTAAAATGTATACAACTTTTTCAATAAAGAATTTTATTGAAAGATTTTACTTTTAATGATTTTATTAAAAATGCGAACACGCAATTTGATTCTTCATTTGTAATCAAATATTTTCATAACATAAATTTGTTTAGATTCATATCTGTAGGCCGCAATAAAATGTAAATGTAAATATGTGTCAGGATGCAAACATTTTAGCTTCGATAGATTTACAAGATATACATTGCAGACCAACACTCCTATTGATTCCGTTTTCGTAATCAGCTTATTATTTTAAAATTACATTTCTTACAAAAGAACATAAAGAATATCTTGCGTGAGACGCGCGAGTTCATTTAGTCTAAACGTGTGTTAACCGTAGCGTACTCACGTTGCCGGTGCGGAAAGACGATTAGTGAAACTGTTAAAAATTATAAGTATCATTCAGAACAAAATAAAAGCAATTTATTTGTTCTATTTACACGGTTGAGAGACCATGTTACTATCTCACTCTATTCTATATGTTTTATGCTGGTAGCACAAAGAGCAGTAATAGTTGTTTGAACTATGGCCGCAGCTTGACGGAGAGAAACCAAATTTCAGTAAATTCATACGGCCGTCAACGTCTTGAACAATCGTTTGCATTTAGGCGTGGTAAGGTAGGTTGAAGCAGCCGCCACGTCACGTTACGCTACGTCTAGACTAATTGAACCATGGGTGCTCCTTGAGATTTTTTTTTCATCAGAGAGTCGTTTCCTACGGTTAAAGCTCTTTTAAAATACAAAAGCGAATAATAATCGCCCTGCGACTGATCTGAACTGGATCGGAGTGTGTGATTAATTTTATCGCTGCGAAATTCTCGCTTTCGAAATTCACGTTGCGGGAACAGTTGGTTGGTTGGCTGGTTGGTTGGTAATTGGTAGCACTAATGAAGGAAATAGTCACACTAATTATACCACTTATAAATCACCCCATTTAGGAGATTACTTTGAAGATACTTTAAAAGTTATAAATTTGGATATAGTATTGCAGTCTGGAACCAGCAGTGAAATTTAAGGGAGACTGGAAATATTGTATTAATAAGAAGGACGAACAAGATATCTGCCTTCCAAGTGTGCTTCTGTTCAGAAATAGATCAAACTTCTTGTTATTAAAAGCCTTCGTGTAATCATATTGAACAGCATTCCTTGGGATTTCTGATAACGCAATGTTTTTGTTGTTCATTTTAAGATCGAAAAGAAAAGGGTGAGATAAATAGAAAAGGCTGTCAACAAATTATGGAAGTGTAAACAATTCAAAGACTGATATTTAATTAAAACCTAATTAAGTACGCCAAAAATGCTTTTCATAACATTTTTTCAGACTTGAGTGACAGTAAACAAATTTGTAAAAACAACCAAACAATTCTAGCAGTAAAAATCTCTGTAAAGCCAAAAGACAAAACTGCAAGGAGATGATGACGATACCGGCGAATAATAATGAAGTAGTAGCCAAAATGCCACAATTAACAACAACCATACAATTAAACAACAACAAACAGTATTTCGTACTTAAAATTTACTTCTATTGAAATCTTTTTAAAAAGATCAATATTTCATAAAAACTATAATCGAAAAATAGGCTTCAAAGTCTAATTATCTTCAATATCTTCAAAGTCTAATTAAATTATTATAATAAATAAAATTAAAAAATAAAATATATTATTATTACTAATAAAATTAATTTCATTGCAAATTTTAAAAATTTTACAGTTGCAAATACCAATCCCAATTGAAGGGTGATTTATTAATAACGAAGGTAAACCGATTATATTTGTATGTAATGTAATACCATTAATTATTTCATTACTCCCACTACCTAAGCGTATTGATATATAATTTAATATAATTGCAAATGACCGTTAGAATGGCTTTAGGCAGTTCTTGGAGTTCTGCGATGAAAATGCATTATTTTTAATCGAACTATTACTGGAGATAAGAATACATTCAGTGTCACGAGAAGGTGCAATTGATCCCCTTAAGAAATTCAAAATCATTCAGGATCAGAGCGTTGTGACACTCAAAATATCAGTTACGGGTTTCACATAAAGAAGTTGAAAACATCAAACTTCAAAGACTTCTCGCAATTAAGACCTCTGCGAGAATTAGCGCCCATTTTCTAAACAAGTAAATAATTGCTTCAATATTGAAAAGTTAAAAAGGCAGATGTAACAAACATTTTGGGGTTATAGGACATTATATTGAAAAATAAAAATAATATTAAATACATAAATCCATAACACATTTTTCCATAATCATAACGAGAACACATTGAACGTGCTAACGTTATATTTTATGTCGATATTTGGTATTCGATTGTTTGATTCCTAATACAAACACACATGCAAATATTTCGAAATATTTTGCATGAATTAATAGTTCTACCACAAAAAGGTCATAACTTTTATAATCTGAGAGCCTCATTGAAAGATATCATTCGCTTGCTTGGTGTTTATAAAATAGTTCTGGTAGCTAAGTAAACCGAGATATTATGGCAAGGCATTTTAACATATACGGGTATTAGGTAGCCCGTGAGAAATTGCAACATTTTCTTGAACTGCAAGCAATTTTAATGAGCTTATGATTTTTTATTTGTTTGTCATGAAACCTCAATAATTTATGACAAAATTTCAATGTTTTAAGAGATAATTACACTCTCTCAAATTGCGAGTTTTTGGTGTTATTTTGTTTAACGGCTGATGCTGTGGACTGTAATAAATATTTACATTTCAATTATTGTGGTGAATTTATAAAAAATTTTAGATTGAAACTAAGTAATAAAGATGTGATAATTTTGCTAGAAATATTATATCACATTCATTTTAACACTTTTAGAATTAATACTATATAATCAGAATAATTGAAGCGTTCTCTTAATCAAGCAAACTTTCAAAAGAATTAAAAAAATAAAGAAGAACAATTCTTTTTGAGTATTGAAGTCATAAAAGATCAATTCAATTCATCAAAAACATAAATTAAATTGATAATAGAAAATAAAAGAAGATTTATAATAGAAGATTATAATCATATAGAATGGTAAATAATCTGGTATTACGTTTTCTATTTATCGAATTTCTATTAAAATTATCAAATACTCTGAAAAAGCTTCGATTAACTTTGACTAAATAACAATTAAATGATAACCAAGGCCCAACCTTTTTTTAATGTTTACCTCAGATATGTCTATCAATATAATGAGCATTATCGGTACATATTCCGCCAAAATATTGTTGATATATCACTACTATTATTATTACTACTTTTTGACGTCAAACAAAAATTAATATAAATTTCAACAAGTTTTAAATCCATACGTTCGTGTTGAATTATTGCATATTTTGTAAATATTTATCGAAACGTCAAGTATTAAAAAGTTGATAATTATTATTTTTTTTATCATATATTTCTATTCGTGGTCGTAAAATCAAGGTAAAATCGTAAAATAGCGAAGAATGCAATTTTGAATGTTTGCGTACACGATATGTAAAATTTTGATAAAATAAAACTAGAATTCTTTGCCATATAATAAAAAATATCCCTAATGTGGGCGTCTTACTTGAATGGGCTGCGTTTTTAATAAAATGAATTCATATGCGATGAGTGCTGACGGATAATGATCAAAATAACCCCAATCTTTAGCGCGTTATTTAATAAAACACATTAACCCAAAGCAATATTTATTTGAATAATGAATTTTGATTTGGTTCATCCGTTATCATCCTCAACAACGGCAAATCATGTAGAAATAGCTTTTAGTTAATTAGCGCTTTCGAACAAAGTTTTTATCCAGTGGAAAGATTTTTCAAGACATTTATTTATGCATTTGGATATTTGGACTAACTTCACTCTAAAGTAGAATCAGAACGTGGACCACGTACACTTTTAGAAAAAAATTTACTACTACACAAATATAATTTTTTCCAAAATAGTTAAAACGCAGAACGACAAACTATTCTTCGACTTCCCAAAATAATTTTTCATTTGGCAGAAAATTAAAAACAAATTAACAGGATTATTTATAAATTTTCGAAGCCTATGCAACTCAAAGGCCAAATCAACAGTCAACGATTGTCAATAAAGAAACGTTGTCGGATGCAGCGGCGACAAAAAGAGCGAACCAAATGGCAAATAGAGGCGTCTGCGATAACCGTGGCTTACCCGTTGCTGCTGATTGTACTTCTGTTCCTGATTGTTGTTAGTGTTATCTTTTTGCGTTGAAATTTTCGTTGTCCTTGCTTCTTCTCCTCCTGATGATTTTAAAATTTTTATTTAGGTCTTCTATTTAAATAATTTAATGCAAAAATTAGTCAGTATCGAATTCGTTGGATGAGCCGCGATATTCAACGATTTTGCAAACGGAATTATAACTCATAATTCAACAAACCAAATTAAAAAATAGCTTTAAAAATAGAATAAAACCAATTCGAACTCGACTCGTTAAGGGCGCACGCGTTCCTCCTAGTGCGTTCGAATCACAACTGAAATGTCGTGCAATGCGCGCGATCATGGAAAATAATTTTAAATTCTGATAGTATTCAGAATCATTATAAAAAAATAAGAAAAAAATATTTGTGAGAATCTTTTTAAAAAAAATGCATGCTGTGAACAAGAGCAAGAGCAAAAGCAAGAGTAAAAGCAAGAACAACAATTTGTTGTTTCAACAACAGAAATGTCAACAGAACAACAAATTCCGTTTTGTTTAAAGAAAAAATGGCAAAGAGGTAGAAAATATTTTGATAAATAAAGTGAAATAAAAGTATTCATAAATTAAAAGAAGAATTAAATTAACAAAAGGAAGAAATAACATTAAGAAACCAACAGATAAGAAATTTTCAAAGAAACGATTTTTAACAAAATTTTATAAAAATTTCTTTTATAAAAATTAAAAAGTATTTATAAATTTGTATCAATTTATGGGAGCAATTGCTGTATGGTATTTAGTTTACTTTAATGAAGTCCTTTTAAGGGATTCTTTTAGGACTTACGAACATGTGATCCACATACTCGCAACAGTTCCATGAACTGTTAATAACATTATTTCAACGACTGCTAAATAGTTTGAAATATTGCAGGCAATTGATACTGATAATCTGATTGACTGATTGATACTGATAATCCCTTAAAAGTTGTATAAGACGTAAGAAAGGAGAATGCATATTAATGATAGATAAATTTCGTGAGACTTAATTAATAAATCATTGATTGAAAAACTGATGAGAAAAATTTAATTTTTTTATATTTTATGAATTTGTTATAACCGCAAATCATCAAACTAAATTTACTTGGATATTTCATTAAAATAATTAAAAATCAATAGTTTCAAAAAATCCTCTCTTTAATGAGTCTATAATACTCATTTAATAAAAGCCTTTTTAATTACAATATAATGAATTTATTTGAATGATTTGACGTAATATAAAAAGCATTGCATTTTCCTTTGAAGCCCTATTACGGGTTAAAACTATTACTCTGCTTTTATTCGAAATTATATTTCGCTTATAAGAAATGTATTGTAAAATTCACCGGCTTTCTATCACTGAGTGAAGGACGTCGAAAGAAAATCGAATTTTTCCCAAATAAAAGTGTGAACATTGCGATGCACAATTATTGTATTCCCGCGATAAAACTAGCTGAACCGCCTTTCATGTCATGATTTATAACTATCATTATAAACGATCATTACGAATATTAATCGAAATATAAGACTTCAATTAAAAGTCGCTCGAATTGTCGATCGAATTGGAAGGGATGAATGAGTTTTCATAATATTGAAGATTTCTATAATAAATTTCGCAAGAATGTTTAAATTTTATTCCCGGGGGCGTTCATTCAAATAAATAGATTTTAAGGAAATTACTCAAATTTTTAAAAAATACTTGTCATAATTAAAATGCAAATCAGGCGAATGAAAAAATTATTAAATTTTGATAAACGATTTGAATTAAAGAAAACTATTTTCAGTAAAGACATAGAGCTCTACGGAAGGTTCGCATACCGATATTTCCTATTATCGTCATCTACTGTCGACCTTCGAATATTATCTAATTGTCAAATTTTTTTTAGTTAAATATATAACCCATTTCAAGGATCAAGGACGATTTCAAGGACTCATCTCTAGCATCCTTTTCGCGTATACCTTTAAACCAAAATGGACAACATTTGACTGAAATACGTTCCTAAATTAATCTGATCTATTTGGGTTTATATTCTGACGAAAAATATAATTTGAAGATTTATGAAACCAGCTTTAAATAAACTAAAATGTATTCTAATCAGAGGTCGAAACTTTTATGACTTTTATAATAAAAGTCATGAAATAAGAGTTATTCAGTGACTTTTATTTTAAAAGTTTTTCGATAAGAATTATTCGATGAATTTTATTTTAAAAGTTTTTCGATAAAAGTTATTGGATGACTTTTATTTTAACAGCTCTATTCCGAAAATAAAATTTACTAAAAATATATTTCTGCTTTTGTAAATTTCTAGTAAAATTTACTAAATATTGATATTCTGAAAATTTGTTTACAACTGATAAACTTAATTAGTTCACCATGCATGGGGAAAATCTAAATGTCAAAAAAGTTGTCATTGTGGCGTTCAAATTTAAATATTATAGCTTGAACACATAGAAATTACTGTTTCTGCCGGCAGTAACAGCATTTCATTATTGAACACATAGACTTCTCGGACATAAGGCAGTAAATGTCAAAATGCTTTGCAAAATGTAAACAAGAAGTTTGTGTAAAATATTCCGTTCATACAGTTCAAATAAGAAACAAAAACAAAAACCAGATAAGAAGAACAAGGGTAGCAGACGGCAGTAAAATTAGAAATTTTCAATCTATTACCTGGCAGAAACTGCTTTTACTGCCCGACAGAAATTATTTTTTTCTCACTTCCCATAAGAGCCAATGTAAATTTTGACATTTCTGCTACTGCCGGCAGAAACAGTAATTTCTATGTGTTCAAGCTATTATTAATAATGAAGGATTTAGAAAGGAAAGTATATTTTCATAATAAAATTTAAGAGCCATTTGAGTAAAATTACTTATTTTCAGTTGACATATTTCAGTTGACCCAATTGTGCTCTGTATCCCAAATTTCGCAAAATATCTGCAAATAGGAAATATTATGAATATGTAGGTGTATCACAAGGTATAAGGTAGACACCTTCGTTACCCTGTTTGAACTACTAGTTGTTCCTCAATAAATTTAGGAAATGCTATTTCCTTACTTTTTACGCGAATTAATAATTTTGATATTTCATTAATGGTGCGTGACACTGATGATTGACTCATTGGTTGGATGCAGTGATTGCCTACGCATTTTTGGTATGAACCGTGCCCAAAGAAATATAAGGCTCTGAGGAACCTTACCGTTAATGGTAATCGGGTTTTATGAATATCATAAGGCTGAATTTCTTCTATAATATTTAAAACTAAAGATTGTGGTAATCGAAAAATTTTTATGAACTCTCCTTCGTTCATTAAAAATGGATCATTACCATCGCGAAGGTGTCTTAAGTAACGGCGCCTCTCAATTCTTCTTTGTCGTTTATCCTCTGCTTTGTAAATATCCAGCAACAAAAGAATATCTTCTTCCATATTTATCTTCACGGTCAAAAAATTAAAATTATTCAATTCGTAAGTAAAACTCAAATTGGCTGTGATTTCAGAAAATTGTCAACACGTTTTCTGATTTTTACAAAATAATAAGGAAAATAGTTTTTCAATTTTTCTCAGGATACGAAACTTTTGTAAATAGTAAAATATATACTATTTGTAAAAGTGGTGACTTCAGTAAACCAGCCAGAATAGAGGCGTAAAAGTTTTTCGATAAGAGTTATTCAATGACTTTTAGTTTAAAAGTTTTTTAATAAGAGTTATTTAAGACTTTTTCGTAATAAAAGTCTTTGGTTGATGAGGTAGATAGTGGTCAATACGAACTAACATTGAGCTACGATATGATGAAAAGAATGGATCTTAGAAGGTGTTTGGAAGATGCAAATATATAGAAAATATTGAGAAATAGTGGGATTTTTTACATAGTGGGAAGTGGGGGTTTTTTTTAAAAGTTTTTTAATAAGAGTTATTTAAGACTTTTTCGTAATGTCCTTTGTTGATGAGGTAGATGGTGGTCAATACGAACTAACATTGAGCTACGATATGATGAAAATAATGGATCTTAGTTGGTGGTTGGAAGATGCAAATATAAGAATATGCAAATATAATAGATTTTCTACATAGTGGGAAGTGGGCGGGGGCCACTCAATACCGCCAAAGGGGCGTTTCTTACGAAAAAATGACTTTGCGTCAATCGGTAGCAAATGTCGCGAAACGGATATAAAATCAGATGGGAGGGGGAGTGGCCGCCCCAAAAGGGCGTAGTGGGCGGTTTTTGACAAAAAAAATAGTTTGCGCTAATCGATAGAAAATATCATGAAAAAGATTTGTAACATGGTGGGAGGTGGGCGTGGACACCAAAAAGGGGGCGGAAGGGGCGTTTTTTACAAAAAAATACTTTGCGCTAATCGATAGCAAATATCATGAAACGGATTTGGAAGATGGTCTGAGGTGGGCGTGGTCTGCCGCCCCTTTTTAGTGTCCACGCCCACCTCTTCTGTTTTTTCTATCTATCTTTTTTCCACTATTTCGATGGATGCATATGTGTATATATATGCGTATGTGTATATATATGGCATGCATTCTAATATGCATGTGTGCCGATTTGTTCATTGAAGATTAGGAGTATGGCTTTCGGAATAATGCTCACGACAGTGTCAACGATCCTTAATCCGATACATTTCAACAAGGACCTCATATTTACTTGCGTATACGTTTGCCCGTCCTTTTATCAGATGAAAGGGTTTAATTTTCACGATGAACACTTCATATTCATAGGAGCTAAGTGCGGACATTTATTACCCTCTGTATGCATTGTCACCGTTTGGGAATGCAATAAAATTATTAAAATGAAAGAAAAAATTGTTCGCTGCTACAGACAACAAGTTGACCTGTTGCAAAACAAGTTGATGTGAGGTAATTAAAGATCGTTGGGACTGTCGTAAGCATTATTCCGAAAGCCATACTTCTAATCTTCAATGAACAAGTCGGCACACATACATTTTAGAATGCATGCCATATATATACGCATACGCATATGCATCCATCGAAATAGTGGAAAAAAGATAGATAAAAAAACAGAAGAGGTCAGAAAGAATGAGTGACGACCTTTTGAAAATTCATAACAAAAATACTCAATACTTGGGTCTTGAAAAACGCCCCTTCCGCCCCTTTTGAGGAGTCCACGCCTCGTACCACCATGTCCCAAATCTGTTTCATGAGATTTGCTATAGATTAGCGCAAAGCATAGATTTGTCAAAAACCGCCCACTACGCCCTTTTGAGGCGGCCACTCCCCCTCCCACCTGATTTTATATCCGTTTCGTGACATTTGCTACCGATTGACGCAAAGTCATTTTTTCGTAAGAAACGCCCCTTTGGCGGTATTGAGTGGCCCCCGCCAACTTCCCACTATGTAAAAAATCTATTATATTTGCATATTCTTATATTTGCATCTTCCAACCACCAACTAAGATCCATTATTTTCATCATATCGTAGCTCAATGTTAGTTCGTATTGACCAACATCTACCTCATCAACAAAAGACATTACGAAAAAGTCTTAAATAATTCTTATTAAAAAACTTTTAAAATAAAAGTAAAAGTCAACTTTTAACTCTTATTTATAAAAGTAAAAGTTAAAAGTAAACTTTTACTTTTATAAATAAATGTAAAAGTTAAAATGAAACTTTTACTTTTAAAAATAAAAGTAAAAGTTAAAAGTAAACTTTTACTTTTAAAAATAAAAGTAAAAGTTAAAAGTAAACTTTTACTTTTATTTTTAAAAGTAAAAGTAAACTTTTAACTTTTACTTTTAAAAATAAAAGTTAAAAGTTTACTTTTAAATAAAAGTTTTGAAAATAAGAGTTATTTTCGAGCACTGATTCTAATACTAAAGTATTCTAAAATTATGACACATTTTTCCAAACATTAAATTTCCTTTTATTCAAACTGTTTTAGTTTGAGAAGGAAACTATTTTAAATGGAAGAATATGGATTTCATAAAAATTGTATACCTTTTTAATCAAAAATCGTATTCCTTTCTCTACGTCCCCTAACACGTTGTGACATGAAACTCCCAAGATTTTTGTTATTTCTTTTAATTAAGAAAATAACAATTGCCACCGTAATCCGTTGAATCTCTTTCACAAAATTCCTCTCTTTTCCGCCGTTTTCCTTTTTAGTGGTTTTAACCAGAACCAATTCAGATGCGGTTTATTTAAAAAAATGTTTAAGTTTACTTTAGATCATTATCATATCACTGACGTTAGTTGAAAATTTCATGGATAAAAAGGAAACATTTTCTTCAAAATCACACTGAATTGTTCCACTGCTGATCCAAATTCCATTGTAATAATGAGATCAGTTTCATTAATTTGTTCACATTTATTTAGAGCGAAATCACACAGATTCGGGAATAACAAAAAGTATTTATTAGTTAGTATTTATTTTACTTATTCATTGTATTTTTATTTGAATTTTTCTAATGACTTCAGTTAAGATTTATTATTATTGCTATTAATTTAATGATTTTTGTCTTGTCATTATTTTTGTTATTTTGTCTGGTTTGAATGTGCGATTACACGCTGTTCTTAACAGCAGCTTAACAGCAAAAGTTACTAGCCAACTCATTCTATTAACTCGTTCAGTTTTCCGCAAGACATAAAGCAAAACATTTAAGCCTTGTTTATTTACCCTCTTTATCTCTCTCTCAATCAATCAATAAAGTGTTCTATTAGTTGCACAAATTTATTCTTAATGCGACTGTGCAAATAGAGGTTTTATTACGTGTCTAGCATACGAAACTTGTTAACGGCAACAAAAACATTTAATACCACCGAAGCAACAGTTGTTCTTGTTTTTAAATTTTATAATCAAGTTGTTTGCTTGCTATAGCTGATATTTTTATTTGGAGATTTTGGAAAATTAATTCAGTTATTTCTGTTATTATTTGGAATGTTTCCATTGCAGTTGTTTTTCTTAAAGTTATTTGACGTTTTTTCTCAAAAATTCTCTTTACTTTTACCAACTTTCTTTCTGAAAATGTTACTTGATTTTTTAGAAATGTGTTTTCAAAATATATTGCAGTAAGAAACCTTAAAAATTTAGAATTATTTTTATGGAGATAAGATTTAAATAATTACATATTCATAAAAAGTCATAAAAAATCGCACTCCTGTAAATGTACAGTTAAATAATATTGATTTCAATTTTATGGTGCACGATTTCATTACTATGAGAGAATAAGTACTTTAACTCCAACCTTTAAGGTCACTATATAAAAGCGTTTAAAGTATTACATCACCGAACCGATTCTAAGTAAGAAATCCATTTAAAACATTTAGAATGAAACAACACTTCTAAAGTGGGTTCTCCCCACTGAATCTGTTTTAAGACGGATTATATTTTAATTTATGCATAATCTAATATAATAATCTTATTTAGCATAAAACAGAAACACTAACATTTAAACATTTCATTTCCTAATGAATTTTCATGTCTATTTAATTGCTTTCTCTAAATAAATATAAATGGTTAAGTTCAACAAATTGTAGAACGTTTTCAGTGTAAAGCTTTGTATTTCTTCTAATTTAAAATTTAATTAAAAATGTGTACAGTACATAATTTCTTCGCCCGACTAATCCATTGCAACCAAAATTAGTGGCAGAATCCAAGAGGATGTTACATCACTACGAAGCACACAGTCTATTTGTGAAGCACACAGTCTAATTGTACATGACTCGTACTCAGTAAAAAAAATCATCCGTCTAAAGTTTTAGAAATCAAATTAAGTTCTTGCGAAGAAATCTCGATTGATGAGTTCACATTTGTCGATGGAAATATCTCTTTAAATTTAATTTAATTTAAATGTAATTATTAAAGGAGAAATCAGTTGTGAAATTAAGATCGTTTTAAAAAAGCCAATGAAAAATGTAATATAAATATTGGTATACTCCCAAAAGTAATCGGCCTAGTAACGGGCATTATGTACATATGTCTAATGCCGCACTCACACAGGGGACATTTGTCTCGAGACACGTCAAATTCGTTGTTGTTTCACCAGCAAAACGACGAAATGAACTGTGGACTATGAACGAATGAATTTGTCCCTTGTGCGACAATTTTGTCCCTTGATGTTTACTGGGGACACCAAACAGCGGGTTGTCGTATCGACAAAGCAGAATATTACGAATTCATTCAGGCATGCATTTATATTGTATTTATAAAAGAGCACTATGAATTTTGAGGATTTGTTCGATCGGGGTTGTTACTGGGACTGCAAAACGTAAGCTATATTATTCTTATATAAAATTTTTTGAAAATATATTATTATATATATTAGAGCAATTCATTCGAACAAATTATTTTAGAAATTTTGATGGCTTGTGTATTAAAATATTGTGTTCACAAATATTTGCACTTTCAGTGCATTTTTTAGGTAAGAAACAGTCCATTAAATTCTAAGGCATCCCCAACATTAAACAATATATAAATATTTTTGAAGTCTTTGGCTTGTGCTTTTATATACATATTTTAGTATATTTTTTTCAAAATTCATTTCCAATGGCATTTAGATGGACTAAGGATATCACGGAAAGGCTGATTAACGCCCTACAACAAGAAACGTCTCTCTGGGACGTGAAAAGTAGCAAATACCACGACCATCACTGAATTAAAAAATGAAAATGTGCGTAAGAGGTGTAATGTATATCCAAAATTATTTAATGAAATTAAAAGAACTTGACGAACAGACATGTCAGGCTAAAAAAAGTGATATTCTTAGTCTGGCGCTGGAAGGAATATTGGATAATGGTGACACATTATAAACATTTTTACGGTTAAATGTGCCTGATAACATTGAATTTTTTAATTTTATTTATGATCTCTGTACAAAATTGGTGGTATTCAACAATATTTTTAGATTTCATTCATTTTGTATTACGTCTAATGTGAAAACTGCTGTGAATTTTTTTTATTTTTATGAGATGTACATATATGTATAAGATTCATCCGGTGTCACAGCTTTTCGCATATGCGTTTCAGCCTTCTGCAAATCGGCTTGGACCGAATTGAGCAATTCAACAAACTTTTCCTCTGACATACGCAAATAATTACGGTACGAATATTTATCGCATAGTTTAATGCTATTTGCCAGAACTTCGAAGGATCCATTACTGTTTTATTCTTTTCGCCAGCTTCTGATCCAGCAGCTTCTCCGACGAGCTCTACTAACCTCCTCCAATTTTTCCACAGTATCTAAGATTAATTTTATTATTTCTGCATCTTCATCACGAATGATATATAATGCATCCACAAAATCGATCGCCATAGATATTAATGCAATTTTAATTTCTTCAATATTTTCCATAGTCACCTAGCGCGCAACACAAAATGAAATGAAATCAAATAATGTTCGAAAGTAGTCAAACCACTACCATTTAGCAAAAAAAGTATTAAAAGGTAGCAAAATGTAGTAAAAAGTCTAATTAAAAAATCATGCATGGGGATACAACCTACATTCCAATTTGTCCCCTGTGTGAGTGGTATCAGGGACAAATAAATGAATAGCTCCATGTCTCGCGACAAATGTCCCCTGTGTGAGTGCGGCCTAAGTGATAAACAAAGTTGTGATTTCCAACTTAATGGCCTGATTATGGCCTGATTATGCTGCCTTAAGGGCTACTTTAGAATTGTCAAAACGCTATCATTATATGGTGTTCGTGTGTGTGTTGCTGCAAAACACGACACTTGACCCGAACCTCAACCAGAATATCAATCCGAATTTAATATTCTCTTAAGTAGCGTCAACTGACAGTTCAATCGTGCTGCCACATCGCATCTCTTCAGAATCCGATGGTGAAATGTAGCCATATCTTTAAGAAATTGTTCCTTAGCATAATAAAGGTTCAAGGGATTGTTTGTAATTGAGACTTTTACAATGAAACTCAATCTGGCACCAATTGAACATTTTTGAAAACATTTTGCATTAAATTTATATTAAACAATTGAAATATTTGTTATTTGCTAATATGAATGGGGAAAACTCATAAATCTGGCCCAGGTGAATCCGGTTCTATGCAAAAAAATGCTCGACCGTCTGCTTCTCCTCGTTCGCAAAAACTCATCGCATAGTTCTATAAATTCCATAACATTGTATCACTCTTTGTTTCATACTTGCACAGTATTGCTTAGTCAAGAATTTTTTCTTACACTATTTAGTATTTTAGTGTAAGGAACTCTCGAATAAAAACTATCGAGTTATTCGATAGTTGTAAATTATTCATTCATTCGTTAGTTTTTAGTAATCCAAATATCATTCAACGAGTGAATCAGTCTCCCAGAATCCGTAATTATTAGAAACTATCGAATAATTCATTCGGTAAACAAGCAATCGGTAGTTCTTTGCAAATCAAAAATCTTTCAGAGAGTAAAAGCCGATACCTAATTAATTAAAGAAGAGAAACGAGTCAGTTGATTATGTTGTCAACACATGATTTGAACACGAATAGGTCGAGTAAATTAATGAATGAAAGAAATTACTCAATAGTTAAAATCATTCAGCTACTAATTATCGACAGTTGAAATCAGTCGATAGTTCCCATCACTAATTTTAATATTAATATATTACTTTCGTAACCACAAATTAGCACACAAAGTAAACTAAAGTGAAAGAAGGATGTCGAATCAATAATCAACATAAAATGTACCATGCTTGACAAAATGTGACCTGTTAGAAAATCTCCAAATTAGTTTAATTTATGAAACGGGATCAAATTACGGCTATTAACAAAGTATGTTCAATTTATGGATGGAAGAAACAAAGTTTACTTACTATACGAAACCCGGATCCATTTAAGGCCTTAATATGGAAAACAAAGCAAAAAATACCTTTCGTAATAAGGCCCTTAGTGTTTAATGTTTTTAAGTTAACAAATTGACAATTAAATACCTTAAAAATATGATACAATTTTTAAAAAATTTTATTGGTTTTATATTTTAATGGAAAATATAATACAATACTTCTACTGGTTATAAAAACAATTAACATTACTGCAAAATAAAATGCCTAACGAGAAAATGTGTACAAATATTGCACCAATTTACCCAAAGTAATTTGATTATATCCAACACAAATGTTTGTTTCATGCTAGTGGCAACATTCGCAAAATTGATAAACAAACACGAAACAGTGTTGTTATCTCATTTCCCCTTTTTTAAAAATTTCTCTGATTATGCTGCCTTTACACGAACTTGGCCGAGCAGGAGAAATTTATAAAAAAGGGGAAATGAGATATTCGAAAACTATTTCGTGTTTGTTTATCAATTTTGCGAGCGTTGCCACTAGCATGAATCAAACATTTATGTTTTGATATTATCAAATTATTTTGGGTATATTGGTGCAATATTGGTACACATTTACTCATTTAACGCACTTTATTTCCCCGTTATCATACTTGTTTTTATAACCAATAAAAGTATTATTTTATATTTTCCAATAAAATATAAAACCAATAGAAGTATTGTATTACATTCTCCAAGTATTTAATAGGCAATTCGTTGCTTTAAAAACATTACACATTAAGGGCCTTATTACGCAAAAAGTAATGATTGGAGAAACAGACGCTGGCTTTAACGAAAAGCTCCAAATTTTTGTAGTATGCAAAATTTTAGTCAGCTTCCTTAGAAAACGTGTCCGGAGCGAATGGTCTCTTGCTCTTGTTTTGTATTTCGTATTAAGGCCCTAAATTTATGCTGGTATTCATTCATCTAATTATTTACACGACTTATGCGCGTTCAGCTCATGTGTTGACAACATAATGAACTGACTCGTTTCTCGTCTTTAATTATTTGGGTATCGGCTTTTACTCTGAACTATTTTTTATTTGCTAAGAACTACCGATTGATTGTTTACCGAATGAATTATTCGATAGTTTATTATAATTACAAATTCTGGGAGACAGATTCACTCGTTAAATGATGTTTGGATTACCAGAATCTATGGAATGAATGAATAATTTACAACTATCGAATAACTCGATGGTTTTTATTTGATATTTCCTAACACTAATTAAAATACTACATAGTGTAATAAATAATTTTTGACTAAACAATACTGTCCAAGTATGCAACAAGAGACTGATGCAATGTTATGGAATTTTTATAACTGTGCGCAGAGTCGTTGTGAAGGAAGAGAAACAGACGTTGGAGCGTTATTTTGTATAGAACCGGGTTCACCTGGACTAGATTTATGAGCTTTTCCTCATTCATATTAGCAAATAACAAATATTTCTATCGTTTACTATAAATTTTATGGAAAATGTTTTCAAAAATGTTCAAATTGGTGCCAGATTGAGTTTCATGGTAAAAGTCTCAATTACGAGCAATCCCTTGAACGTTTATTAAGCAACGTTTAAGAACGTTTAAGGACATTGAACCATCCGATTTTGAAGAGGTGTGATGTGGCAGCACGATTGAACTGTCAAATGCCGCTACTTGAGAGAATATCAAAAATCGGATAATGATATTTGAATGATATGAAAAAGATATTTAAGTGATAATGAAAAGAATGATAAAGATATTTAAATGATATTTGGATAATGTTCGGGTGGTGTCGTGTTTTGTAGGCCGCACTCACACAGGGGACATTTGTCGCGAGACGTGGAACTATTCATTTATTTGTCCCCGATACCACTCACACAGGGGACAAATTGGAATGTAGGTTGTGTCCCCATGCATAATTTTTTAATTAGACGTTTTACTACATTTTGCTACCTTTTAATACTTTTTTTGCTAAATGGTAGTGTTTTCACTACATTCGAACACTAATTGATTTCATTTCATTTTGTGTTGCCCGCTAAGTGACTATGGAAAATATTAAAGAAATTAAAATTGCGTTAATATCTATGGCGAACGATTTTGTGGATGCATTATATATCTTTCGTGATGAAGATGCAGAAATAATAAAATTAATCTTAGATAATGTAGAACAATTGGAGGAGATTAGCAGTGCTCGTCGGAGAAGCTGCTGGATCAGAAACTGGCGAAAAGAAAAAAACTCAAATGGAGCCTTCGAAATTCTGACAAATAGCATTCAAGCGTGCGATAAATATTCCTACCGGAATTATTTGTGAATGTCAGAGGAAAAGTTTGTTGAATTGCTAAATTCGGTCCAAGCCGATTTGCAGAAGGCTGAAACGTATATGCGAAAAGCTGTGACACCGGATGAATCTTATACATATATGTACATCTCATAAAAATAAAAAAAAATTCACAGCAGTTTTCACATTAGACGTAATACAAAATAAATGAAATCTAAAAATATTGTTGAATACCACCAATTTTGTACAGAGATCATAAATAAAATTAAAAAATTCAATGTTATCAGGCACATTTAACCGTAAAAATGTTTATAATGTGTCATCATTATCCAATATTCCTTCCAGCGCCAGACTAAGAATATCACTTTTTTTAGCCTGACATGTCTGTTCGTCCAGTTCTTTTAATTTCATTAAATAATTTTGGATATACATTACACCTCCTACGCACATTTTCATTTTTTAATTCAGTGATGGTCGTGGTATTTGCTACTTTTCACGTCCCAGAGAGACGTTTCTTGTTGTAGGGCGTTAATCAGCCTTTCCGTGATATCCTTAGTCCATCTAAATGCCATGGGAAATGAATTTTGAAAAAAAATATACTAAAATATGTATATAAAAGCACAAGCCAAAGACTTCAAAAATATTTATATATTGTTTAATGCTGGGGATGCCTTAGAATTTAAAGGACTGTTTCTTACCTAAAAAATGCGCTGAAAGCAGAGGTCGAAACTTTTATGACTTTTATAATAAAAGTCATGAAATAAGAGTTATTCAATGACTTTTATTTTAAAAGTTTTTCGATAAGAGTTATTCGATGACTTTTATTTTAAAAGTTTTTCGATAAAAGTTATTCGATGACTTTTATTTTAAAAGTTTTTCGATGAGAGTTATTCGATGACTTTTATTTTAAAAGTTTTTCGATGAGAGTTATTCGATGACTTTTATTTTAAAAGTTTTTCGATAAAAGTTATTCGATGACTTTTATTTTAAAAGTTTTTCGATGAGAGTTATTCGATGACTTTTATTTTAAAAGTTTTTAATAAGAGTTATTCGATGACTTTAATTTTAAAAGTTTTTTAATAAGAGTTATTTAAGACTTTTTCGTAATATAAGTTTTTTGTTGATGAGGTAGATGATGGTCAATACGAACTAACATTGAGCTACGATATGATGAAAAGAATTGATCTTAGCTGGTGGGTTGGAAGATGCACATATATAGAAAGTATTGTGAAATAGATTTTTTACATAGTGGGAAGTGGGCGGGGCCCACTCAATACCCCCTAAGGGGCGTTTCTTACCAAAAAATGACTTTGCGTCAATCGGTAGCAAATGTCGCGAAACGGATATAAAATCAGGTGGTAGGGGGAGTGGCCGCCCCAAAAGGGCGTAGTGTAAAAACGCCCTTAAAAACTTATATTACGAAAAAGTCTTAAATAACTCTTATTAAAAAAACTTTTAAATTAAAGTAAAAGTCAACTTTTAACTTTTATTTATAAAAGTAAAAGTTAAAAGTAAACTTTTACTTTTCTAAATAAAAGTAAAAGTTAAAAGTATACTTTTACTTTTAAAAATAAAAGTAAAAGTTAAAAGTATACTTTTACTTTTAAAAATAAAAGTAAATGTTAAAAGTAAACTTTTACTTTTATTTTTAAAAGTAAAAGTATACTTTTAACTTTTACTTTTAAAAATAAAAGTTAAACTTTTACTTTTAAATAAAAGTTTTGAAAATAAGAGTTATTTTCGAGCACTGGCTGAAAGTGCAATTATTTGTGAATACAATATTTTAATACACAAGCCATCAAAATTTCTAAAATAATATGGACGAATGAATTGCTCTAATATATATAATAATATATTTTGAAAAAATTTTATATAAGAATAATATAGCTTATGTTTTGCAGTCCCAGTAACAACCCCGATCGAACAAATCCTCAAAATTCATAATGCTCTTTTATAAATACAATATAAATGCATGCCTGAATGAATTCGTAATATTCTGCTTTGTCGATACGACAACCCGCTGTTTGGTGTCCCCAGTAAACATCAAGGGACAAAATTGTCGCACAAGGGACAAATTCATTCCTACATAGTCCACAGTTGATTTCGTCGTTTTGCTGGTAAAACAACAACAAATTTGACGTGTCCCGAGACAAATGTTCCCTGTGTGAGTGCGGCAGTTGCAACACACACACACGAACGCCATATAATGATAGCGTTTAGACAGTTGTAAAGTAGCCCTTAAGGCAGCATAATCAGGCCATAAGAATGGTAATATTTATCGCAACCGTTATACTTAATAATCTACCTCTGTATATGAGTCAGCACGGTTAACTTTAGGACTACCCTCTTATTTCGAAAAAGTAATTCTGTAAAATTTGGGAGTAAATTTAGATCATTTTGCAATTTTATTTAAATCGTCGTGAAATAACTTCGTGAAATAAATAAGCTTAAAAATATCATACTTCCAGAATGAATAACTGATACTCGTATATTGCAAGAAGAGTATATATTTCGAGAAATTCGAAAATAGTTTTTTCCCAAAATATTGATAACGAATCTTTTAAAGGCAACCTCAAAATAAGTCTTGCCAACATTGACGCATTCTTTTAAATATATTCGTAAAAGAGAAATATTTGAAAAGTAAAAACCGTGATGTCATTCAGTCATTTGCAACAAATATTCTTTTACGTAATAAATAACAAAATCCTTCCTGATTATCGAAGAATGAACCCACGTTCTGGGTATAAAAATGCCGACGCTATTGTTCTTTGAGAAAAACGTTTCCCGGGAAAAGACACAGAAAAGTCGAAAGACGCAAACTTGGCAAAACCATTTGCTACTCATTATTGCGTTAGTGATATCATCACTACTCACAAGAAAATAAAAATTTTGATACAGTCATTTCTACAAAAATATCATTCTACAGTATTTCTACAAAAATATAATAACGTCTGACGTTTCAAAATCGAATTGGCCCAAATCAGAATCTATTCAAACCTTTGAATTCAATCTTTGGTTTATTGGCAATCTCTGGAAGATAAAGGTGAAATTGGAATTGATGAAAGGTGAGGTTATCGAAAAGGCGAAAGGTTAAAATCGGAATGAGGAAAACCCCATACCATTTTCCAGGTACCCAAAAATGGAGAACGACAGAAGCAATCGTAATTTCCACATTCAATCATTGAACTAAAATGTTGCAAAGTTAAATCAGTCGGGGCCACGTAAGGAAAACCAGAAAAGGGTCACTTTGCATTAGTCATTACTACCTCATTAGTATAAATATTTACTGACTAATTAACCTCCAATAAGAATTCATTCAGTCCTCATAAATCTCACAGTTGAAATTTTATATGGCCCTAATTGCTTCCGCTGAAATAAATCAAAGAATTTTATGACTCGGTCAATAGAGCATATCAATTTAACTGGACGTAATGCCACCCACTTTTTTAAATTCTAGACGACAGTATTAAAACAGTCTCTTTCATGTGATCGTTATTTACACCAGTTTTAATGACCAATAATTAGTTTACATCAAATCCATAACAGTCCTGAAGAATAACAAAGCCGTATTAAAATTCAACTGCTGACATCATCGCATCTTACAATGTAATGTGTGGTTAACAACTGATGTCATTATTTATCAGTTGCTGACATTTGAAAAGACTACTTAAATTATTTATTCTTAAACAAGAAATGTCGAATACATATACATGAGAAAGTAATTCAAACTATCGAAAAATAGTTACCATCGAAATTATATGGTTCCATCCTCTAATTACAAATGATCCTTGTATTAACAAAATCTCACCTTAAAAAGGTGCCAAAACCATGAGACACAATGCAATTAATATTATTAATTAATTGTATGACTAATTGAGGATCACTATAAAATATTAGCCTTTAGCCTAATAATCGTTCAATTACTTTCGAAAGCACGAAATAAAATTTTTCTATAATGAAAATTACCTTAGGATTACCTTAGACAGAAGCTCTAAAATTGATAGCAGTAGTTTTTACCCATTGCTTTTTGTGGCAGCCTATCACTCATTTATGTGTCAACCACAAGAAAATTAGAATTACAGACAACAGATTGTCATAAAATATGACAAACAGGCCTTCAATCCTTTACGCGGTTAGCTATTAAATGTGAGCGAAATTATACCAATGCCGCGCCCATTTTTTAAAACTCATGTAAGTTGTCAATGGATAAGTGGTCAAGCTAATTGTTTGTTAACTTTTAAGAGCAAATTAAAAAAGCATCAGGACGAGCATAACCAGAATCACAGTCATGAAAATTTTGAAGGCATCTTACGTATCCACCTTAAGACCTGATCTTAGTACGAGTGAATGTATGAAACCTATTTTGTATTTTAAGTATTTTGTAATTATTTCCTTGATAAAGCACCAACTGCACAAATTTTAAGTTTAATTCAAATAATCAATGAGCAGGCTACGCTCATTCAAATGTTCTCTTAAAAGCTAACAAACAGTTATAATAAATTATACAACTTACATGGGTTTTAATAATTGGAGTCCCATTCCATCCACATTCAATACCAAACAGCCTAAAGGACTGAAAATGTGAGTCACATTTCATGATAATCTATTATTTGTTCTTCTACAGCCTTATAATATATCACGATACGAAAACGTAATCTTCGATTTTCTTTTGCTATTTCCTCGCTTTTCTTCGATTTAACGAAGAAATGATGAAGAAGAATGCCAAAATAACGATAACGAAAACGTAACGAACACGAATCGAAAACTAGATTTTTGTTGGTGTTTTTTACATGCATTCCCGTGTTCGATTGGAAATCACTTCATAATGTATCACGAATACTTCACGAAAGGGTTGTCAAAATTGACGATAACAAAAAAGCGTTCGTCACAGCAATAAAGCATTGCTGCTTATGATTGCAAGGAGAGGAGAAGTGGAAGGAGGTAAACAAACGCACATTTTCTGTAGATGCCAACAACAATACATTGGAAATGAGCCAATCAATCAGAGCCTCATTCCAGCTTCGTTTTTGTTTCGAGTTCGTCAACGTTTTCGAATCGTGTTCGTATCGTGATACATTATAAGGCTGCTAATTTCAATTTCCTGGTAATTGGAATAAAGTATGAAAATTATTAGGGAAGGAAATTATTATTATATTATTAAAAATTTTACCCATCCTTTAGATTAGGGTGGACATTTTCACCATAAAAGAAATTTCACCTCACATTATTCGAAAGCAATAGAACGTTTATTAGGAAGGAACTAAACTTTTCCAGTGGTCCTTAAAAAGTCGTATAATCAACTAATAATGATATTAATTTTATTGTTTCTTTATAACTAATAAAACTTTTCGTTACCTCTCACAAAATTTTTGAAATTTGCTTATCGTTTCGGGTTGCGCTTCACTATCAATCGTAGTCATATTTTAACTTTCGGTTTTTAGCTTTCGTTTAGCACTAGGTTCCACAGGAAAAACTTTTTTTAACGCGCGGAAACCAGGAATGATCCACCGAACGTAACAACAGAGATGGTAGCCACGAAAGGAAAGAAACGCTTACAAACGATTACTCGGTCAAAAAAAAACGATACTGTTTTATCAGCACAGATGCCAGTTGAAAATTGAAATGGAAAAGTTGTTCGCTTATCGGTTTTATTGTTGGTGAAGACGTCACTATTTGTTGTTGACGCGTTCTGTACCGATTTGTTTCACACCGTCTCGTATCACGCTCTATACGCTACTTTCTATCTTTAAGACACGGACTGTGGGTGAGTTAGCCACAAATTTGTGGCCTCGAATGCAAAATTTAAGATCAAAGAATTATGAAAATACTATAATAATAAAACAATAACTGATTAATAAAAAAATTCTAGTAAAGGAGAAATAATATTATAATTATGTAGTCAAATATTTGCGGTTGTTATTTATAATTATTATTTGCAATGTGTTTGTTTCTGCTGCTTCTAATAATTTCGATACTGTTTGATGATTTTGTCCTGCAGCAATCATTACCAAAATTTACGAGAGCTTAAGTAATTACGATGGAATAGACATTTGCATCAGTGACATTAGTGAAGAGAGCGTAACACCCTGAGATGTAAAAGGAGTGACAACCAGTATGTATAGAAGTTATAGAAGCGGTGACAATTATAGGCTGATTCTAAGCCTAACAATTCTTCGCCTACCATTTCATCGCCTGGCATTTCATTGCAACAGCAATCCATCGCAGACAATTTATCACCTAGAAATTCATGGCAAGAGCAATTCATCGCTCTTGTTTTTTTATTTGTTCTAAAAATCGCACGGTTAGTATTGACCCCCTCCGCAAAACTTTTAGTCTTACTTCAGTACATTTTATCTTACTCTTTCTACACCCAAATCTACCACAATGTTTACGAACATCTTCTATTATGCGCCAGGTCCCACGCAACGCATATTCGCGCCTTTTCACTTTATTCGTGCAATCAAGCAATTATGAAAGAAAGAGTTCTCACGAAAAATTGTCCGTTATCAAAACACTTTTATTTATCAATACTAGATTAAAATAAATTTGACTTAACAGCACCAACATTTTTTCTAAGATTCCGCAAAGTTTTTTAGCAATAATTTAATTTTTTTTATCAATTTCAAGTATCCTTGGAACAATACCTTCTCAAAACAAACAAGTAACAAATGGTGCCTTTTCAAAATTAATCAAGCAATTAATAATTTTTCTGAGAGAAATTGATTTGTACCGAAAAATTTTTTGCACATCATGTTATGATTATATCAAGACGTTAATAAAAATCAATTCTTTGGTACTTACCAGCAATGGAATGATCGCGACTTAAGCAAGTTTGCAACTGAGACCCAATACTTTTGAAGAACTTCTAAATTGCTGAGACAAACATGGGAGGAAGTATTCTTACTCCCAATCGTACCATTTATAACACAAAATCAATATATATTCCTATTTCCTAATTAAAAAATTTTAAAATCCGTCGCCATTGTTGAATCCATAACTACTATCTTCGCTTCTTTTCTTCTGTTCCTCTTCGGGGTATGGGGTCATAAAACTGACCTTGAAACACAAACGATTTAATAAGTAATAACGAGACTGAGATACAATTATTGCAAGTTACGGAAATTCCCGTTTCCTCCCGTTTTGATTTCGATTAGCAACGACCAAACGTTTCTATTAAAATTTTAAATATTTTTCCAACGGAAATTCATCAATGGTGTTGGAGGTTCGATTTCCATAGAAAGTGGTAGAGTAGAAGGGAAAGGTAAAATATACAGAATAAAATAAAAAATATTGTGTCTGATCACCCCGCTTTTAAAACATCGTTTTTGAACAAATGAGAGCTATTCAACAGAGCTCGGATTGACTAAATAACTGCAAATTATGATTATTAAAATAATCATCAACTAAACAAGAACAAACACTAATTACTATAAACGCCCCTCTACCAATTTATATGTAGCTTTCTTTAATGCTGACTCACTTCATATTAATTCCCCTCTCAGCATCACCTGATTCCGGATCTGCATCACCACCCCTTTCTCCAGTTTTGCCGGCATTTTTAGGGTTTCTTTTAGGTTCTGGTTTCTTTTCTTTCTCCATTGACTTAAATAAAGACTAAAAATATGTTTAAATATTATTATCGGGCACAGAAAAATTATGTATTTGTTTATTGACAGCTGAAGCTTTAGAGATCTAAAAAAATTTATTTTTTCTTAAATATAGCGAGGTAATTTGATGGAAGTTCTTTGGGAGGATCACTTTTGTTCGGATACTCGGTTTTTTCACAATTTCGAAGTTCGCAGCATTGAAAGAGGAAAAAGAAAGAACAGGTGCCTTAAAACATGTGTGCAAAAGCGCTTACTTCGGTACGACCAAAGCTTATATACCCAACACCCATAATATAAATTTATAGTCTGATGCTATCAGTGGCTAACCAGTGGGCAGCACGCGCCCCTTTTAATATTATATTCCCCTTTTATCGATTATTTTAGATCTACTAACTCATCTTCAACATAACTTTGTTAAAGAACTGCACACATGACGTTCCGCCCAATCTTTAATACCAACTTCACGGCCATAAACTTCCAGCATGAAAACATTTATGGAAACTGAGAAAACGATCTTGAAAAGGGGATTTTGTGCAAATGGAAGGCATTCGATTTACCCAACAGTCAATCCCACACCGTTTATCCCTGCAATGAATATTCGTGCCAAATTGCATGCAGATGTTTTCCACCACTCGACTGCAATAGTGATTTCCATAGACAGACGGACAAACGACTGGTCTCACAGACAGACAAACACAGGTAAATCGACTCAAGAGGTTATTCTGATGTTATTCTTTACTTCTTACACCTCCTTTAATGCGTTGGAAATGGGTAAAGTACGGGAATAATATTACTAAACCTTACGGGTGTCGGTTGTAATTACTACTTCGGACCGAGGTTACGATCGTAGGGCCAAATGCGAGTTCTCGTGTTTTTTTTTAATTTTGAAACTAATAAGAGTACAGGGGATACCTATTTTTAACCGTTCTTCCCGGCTCGAAAATTTTGAAGTGAAATTCTATTGCTAAAAAGGTTCATTTAGAGGATTTATTATTTTAACTTTGCAAGAGAAAAGAAATTGGTTATTGCTAAATCCATGTTGTATTATTACATCGTATATTTCTTAATTATACAGATACTTAAAGCAATGCCTTTGATAGTAAATAAAATTACATAGGATTGTTAAAAAAGTTGTTTTAAAAAAGTTTTTTATTTTTAAAAGTTTTTTAAAGTGTTTATTAGGTCGCTTTCAATCCTCCTCAAATCAAAATTTAGTAACTGACTTTTAAACTAACTTCCCGAGAAACCGCAGCCTTCAAATCATCAACCGTACGTCAGAATTCAATGACAATGCATTACTTAGCATAAACTAGGCAACCACGCCCGCCCGATGGCAAGAAATTTTGATAAAAGCGTCGATACAATGAAATTGATTTTATTTCCTGATAAAACAGGCGTTCGAAATTTTAACCATAGCTCAGACTCGGGCGGCGATGTAATAATAGGTCCTACTTTCTCTCTTTCATCTTCCAAAAATTCTAAAATTCATTTTTAACAAGCTTCCTAGTCAGGTTTTAAATTCAGAACTGTGCTGGCTTTTAGCTCAGAACTGGACAACAATGCGGCAGAAACTATAAACTAATTACCCACATCCACCCTGAGCCAAGCAAATGAGCCGTTTCAAAACGTCAATAAGGATTTAAAAATTGATTTAAGATTTGAAACAGTGCTTAAAACCGAATGACAATACAATACAAACGAGAAACTAGAAACTAGACACCAGAAGTTTGGTACCTTTCCAAATTTTCGCTAGAATTAATTCTAAATAAGCTTCCCGGTGAGCAGAGGCACGAGATTTCAACCATAGTTCAGAACTGGATGACAATACAAATTAAACCATAAACTGAAATGAATACTGGTAGGAAATTGAATTTATTGGTGTGAATTACATACATTTGCTTTAAATAATTCACAAATTCGTATTACTTTAAAAACCTTTTATATAACACACAATTTTTATTGATTAGCTTGTTTTTAATTTAGTTTTATGCATATTAACTTGAAATTCTCGAACATGTTCAAAGAAATTAAATATAATTGAAATGATTTTTTAGTATTCCTAGAGCATAATCAAGAAATATATTTATATCGAAGGACTGCCTCTTTTTTTACTGCTAGAACTTAATCGCTTTATTTTGATTATCGGTAATGATCGAAACACATGCGTCAATTGTGGAACCAAATGATCACTTATATTTTTGCCTCGAGTATCTTCCTTGAGTAACATATGGTTTGCTCCCTTCCTGTCTCCTCTCAACCGTTTACTTCGTCCACGGCTCCCTGAAGGTTTAACGAATTTTCCTGAACTATTAATTGTATCCGATGTAATTTTATTCACAGGATCATTTTTCATGCAAATTTCGCCTTCTAAAGAAACCTTAGGGCTGATGTTAGATTCACTGGTATTCAAAGCATCAACATCCTTGTTATCTTTCACTAGTTCATGATATTGTGATTCTATCGCCAACATATCGGAGTGAAGTTCATGCTCTACTTCAGCAAATGCTTTGCAAATATCTTCCACCGAAGGATTAGAAATCGAATTTGTTTTGTATTTAACAGGCAGCAATTCCATGAAAGATGAGCTCTGCTGGTGGAGCTGAGGTATCATAAACCGATCAATTTTATCTTGCCTTGAGGATTCATTTTCCTCTTCGGTATAATCATTTATTGTTATTGCCTGTGATATTATCGAATCTGCTTTGATTTCGTCGAGAGTATTCTCTTCAACAAATTGGAGATTGTGTAGAAATTTTATTGATTCTTCTTTTATTTTGGTGATGCCTGCAAGAGATTTTTTATTATTTCGAATTCTGAAATATTTCAACTTCCTATGTAAACATTTCAAAACTTGAAAAATTTAAATTGACAGAATTAATAATCTTATCAAACGTTATTAACTTAAAATTAAGAGAACAAAATAAAAATAAAAAAATTAATAAATAAGTTTTCTGGCACGGTGAATCGAATGAGATCTTTTGGACAATAATCCGTTGTCAACTTTGGTTTGTAGACAAACCGATTTCGGCGATGCGTCATCTTAAGTGCCTTTTTCAGCTCTCGTTAGTTCAACTTAATACGTTCGTGTTCGTTGCTTGTTTCTTGTAGTAAGTAGTTCGTCAGGTATCTATTTGCTCTTCACATACTCGTATGTGCGTAAGCAATTGGTAGGTATCTCTTACACTGTCTGTTGAAATCACGATTACGTAAGGTATGGTATGATAGAGATATGGTCGTGGAATTTGGCACAAATATTCTCTTATTGTATGCAGGTTGGTACATCAATGTATGCCTATATGAAGCTTAGTTTCTGTGTTTGTAGAGCGAATTTGAACACAATTTTATTCTGGAACTGAGCCACGAATATAAAAATTATTTTGCAAATAGTGAGCCTGATCCCAAGGTGGAAGGCAAATTGATTCGGCTCTAACGAGTTTTTAGGGGTCAAAAATAAGTGTCATAATGAGACTGTGCACAGTTATCATGACGGTATTGTTCTAAGTATTGATTAAGTTTATTTTATTACATTTTACACATTATTTTTATATATTCAAATTGTAGATGTCTTATATTATAAAAGTATATCTATATCCTAATACCAGGAATACGGATATATCCTGTGGGTCTAGGGCATTTAAGCTTCGGCCAAGCCGAAGATAGCACCCTTAATTGTTTATAATATCGGAAGTGGTGCTCACTTGTTTACTTATAATTCACCCACATTTTCATGTACTTCAACGGTTTTCCTCGTGTAGGATAGATTACATTTGTGGTTTGTGAAATTGGCAGACATGAAACCATCAGCCCCTGCCAATAGTTGTACTCCCAAAAACACATCAACGAGAAAGGCCAATAATAAACTACAATTAGCAATACACCAATATCGTGGAATTAATCCACAAACTAAACACTATAAAAATCACAGAAGGCAAAAAACTACTTTCATTCTCACAACCAACAAACACCTTAAAAACGACATGGCAATAAAACCTTCAATCTAATAACGGCGTCTAGAGACAGACAAATGGAGTAAGGATGGAAAATCCAACGACATCAATATTTTTAGAACCATTTATGCAGTAAAACAATACAGTTGGAAAACAATACGCCTACCAATTGACAAACCTAGGAGTGAACACTAGAAAATCTAAAAATCAACACAAAAATATCACATTCTTCACAGAGAAAGAAGACTAAATAAACTGTCTAGACCTAACGATAATAGCAAACAAAAACACTATCTCACTAGAATGCAATATATGCAGAAAGCCCTGTTGTCAACACAATTATACACGCGTCACCCAATCACCCCAAGCAGCACCAACACACCGAGATCAGACAGCTACTAACTAGGCCAGAACGAATACTACTAACAAAAAAGTATACAGTAACAAATTAAATACAGTACATATAATTGTAAAGCAACGGTTACCAAAGATATTGTAAAGAAAATAAAATAAAGTTGTTAAAGGGTACATCAAGATAGCTTTCAAGATAAAAACAATATAGGACGAGTACTGCAAACCACCACAAACAAAGTCGATCAGTTAGATAAACAAGAAGTATATAAATTCGTTTGTACTTGTAAACACACGTACATTGGACAAACAGGGCGTAAGGTAAAAACTAGATTCCTGAGAACATAACAGGGGCTATAACAAGACGGATACGTAATACTAATTCAGCGTTGGAGTAAAATTTTGCCATCCCACATGTTCACAAATGCAGTCCGTCCCTAATGAGGAAAGCCATTAATGTAAGGACAGCGGCTATAATATACTAGAAGACAGGGAAGCATGCAACCAAAAAACATTTGATGGGTGAATTATAAATAAATAATTAAACGTAATTGCCGGTGGTTTTCGAGCCTATGGAACTAATCCACAAAATACAAAATAACACAAAAAAGAAAAAAATATGAAAAACAATAAAATAATGAAAACAAAAACAAAAAACTAGCGAAATCACTGACTTCTACAAATTCTTACAAGAAAACGGTACTTCTTTTACAGCCCTTCTGCTTACGCACCTATGTGAAGGGCAAACTACACTTACTACAGGAAACAAATAATAAATACAAACATATTTACACGAACTAATCAGAACGAAAAAAGACACTGTCGTCTTCAGTTTTCTCAAAAAAACAAAACTTGACAACGGATAACTAAAAATCGTTCCGAAGACATCAATTATAAATTTCTGAATTTATCATGATTTCTAAAAAGAATTCTACCCACCATGAATTTTACGCAGGTCATCCTCAATTGGATCAGCAATTATAACACCATCATTTCCATCGCCAACAATTAAATTTGATTCTATTTCACGTATTTTGCTCGGAAAGACTGAAAAAAAGAACAACTTAATGTTAATAATTTTAATTGTAATCCAATCTATATACCTCTATTATTGGTATGGGCTTGAGATGAATGTATCTCTGTACCGTTACTGTTATATCCACCCGATTTTAAATATTTCCCATCTGTTTTCATAAAAACAAAAAAATTTGCAAAAACAAAATGGTTTTTCATTGAAGGTGGAAATAAATGGAATTAAATCAATAACTACTTGAATGATTTTGTTAATGTGATCTATTGAACTATACCGTAAGTTTTTAATTGAGCATAAATTAAAGAATATGAACTTTTCAAATATTTACTACAATAATTAAAGCACTTCAGATTTCGAAGCAGCTAAAACATGAGCCAGAAAATCATGGGGTATAAAATCCTGAAACAACAAAATCCCGCCAAAATACACTCGTGCTGATAAAGAAGGAATTATTAATAAAATCTCTCATTAAGCGTGTTCACTACTATTTTTACTAAATTTGTGTTCAGAATTGCTCGTTTGTAAAATTATCCGCTTCGAAATTTATCGATACTATTGTAAATTAATATCTCTCACCGATTTGGAGGAAATTTATGCCAGCCTGATTATCGTCATTTCCAATACATGGAGGATTCTTTACCTCTAAGATGAGAGATTTACTCATTGATTGATCACTAGTAAATGAAGTTTTAGTTTCATTTACGTTGCTGGGTGGGTCGATAAAACAATAATTGAAGTTAATGGTATTCGCGCTGGAGTGATCCAATCCTTGGATTTGAAAAATAATACAGAATAAGTTGGAAATACAGGAATACAATACTCATTTTTTATATGAACATATCGTTAATATACCTTCTTCTATTTCTCCTTCGAAGCGTCGCAGATTTCCATTTTCATTATTCATTGCAGAACTAATTTCCTCTTGTCTTATGGTATCGTTTTTTAACATAGAGCTACTAGATAATGGAAATAGGACTGTTTCCGTATCATCAGCGTCATCTATATCGATACAGTTGCAAAAATTCCTCTCATAAAAGCGATCAAGTAACTCTTATTTTAAGTCAGAATTTAACGGTTCTTTTTGACATTTATAAATTATTTATGCGATAACTTGTATTTCTACGAAATACGTTATTACGTCAAAGTTTATTTTCAAAAGTCAATAATGATCTATTCTGCGATTTCAATTTTAAGTCTTTTCATAGCTCTTATTTCTGAATTTTGAATACAAATGTAATTTCCTTAATGTAGTGGTTGTGGTCACCCAGAAAAGTTATTGCATTCGTCGGTAGCAACTGCCCCAAAGTGTAGTTTTGACCTGGTCTGAGTTGAGCTGTCAATTCAATTATATTCAGCGAAAATAAGATACAATGGGATTTCCCAATCTATATTCCTTTCAAATTTTTCATATCGATGGAAGCTTAATAAAAACATCAAGAAACCGTTTTCAGGAATTTTCTATTGATTGGTGGAAAAATTTTCGTGAAAACGATCCCTCCAGTCTCCTTCTCTTGGGGGCTATGTATCCCCTCTGATAATATCCAAAATAGATTTTGAGGAAAAATATTTTGCTGAAAAGCCCCTGTTCTCCCACCGACGATGGGGAATCGGGCCATGTCTAAAATCAATTTCGAGACATTTGCTATCGATTGGTGCAGTGCTATGTTTTTCGGTGTAAAATTGTAAAATGTAAAATTTCCTCAAGCCTCCCTGCGCAGCTCAAGCGGCCGCGGCCACGAACATAAATTACGAAATATGATAACTAAAAGACAAATAAGCACAAAGAATCACAGAGCTCTTATTCGATGAATTCAATAAAAGTTATTTCGAGCTCTGGTAAAAGGAAAAATCAGTTCAAATTGTTTTTGTATAATATCGTTATTCTCTAGCCAACACAATTTAAGAATTATTATATACTCACCATCGATACTTGACAAACAATTATATACTTCTTTAGATGTTAGAAAATTTTGACTTAAATGAACCTCTGAAGAACTCTTTCCAGTTGTCTTAAAATTATAAAAGGAAAAATTATGGAAATAAACCATATTGGGAGTTATATTCCAAATAATATGTTGTACATAACTGAACGGAATTTATATTTACGCACTTCAAATAATTTTGGTACACCCCACAGCCATTCATTTTCCGCCCAGCATCTGTCATAAAAATTTTCACGCCTTTCGGACAAGAAATCATTGTTCAGTTTCTTGCCAGTTTCTCTGAAATAATCATGGATTACTATTTTATCAAAATTTGTTGTCATTGCAAGCTCTTCCCAGTCGAAGAATTTTGGTGGAATGTCCTCCAAATTCAAGCTATCTCGGACGAATCCTTTTGTGCATAAATATTCCTTAATGTCTTGATGACGCATATATAAAACAGGCGGCCATGTTTTCTGATTCACCATGACGTATTCAAAACATTTGTCTAGCAATTCTCTATCTTGATAAATATTTCTTGCACAATCACGAATTCGAGTGTATTTCGAGAATTCTTCCACATTCATTTTCATGAATGCACGAATGATACGCCTTTTAAGACCACGGCTGTGACGTACGGCATAAGCCAATGTGAAATTCTATTAAAATAAAAAATATATTGATTTCACCTCATTTCATCATAATGAATCGTAACAAATAGGTTTCTTAGGTTATATCATTTTTATAATTTATTCAGAAAAAATTTGTTAATTGTTATTAAAAGTATTACCCACCGTTAGCTGCGACGCTTTCTATCTCTCTCCAGAATTTAACCAATTTAGTACACATATTTTTTACTGATAAAAGATGATCTGCACAAGCCCTACACAGTAATCAAATGTTTTCCAACAGCAAATTTTGTTCTTTCGGCAAAAAAATTGACATATTTATTTTTATATGAAAATTATGGCACGTCAACATGAATTTTATTACAAGATTATTCGAAATTTTCTCTTGGTTGTTACTTAGGTCTACATTTTTAATCCGCCAAAATTTATTTGTCACTCTTAATGAATACATAATCAAATTTTATATTATATTGAACGACTTACCTTATCAGCATAAATGAAAAATTTCTTTTTGAGCAAATCATTATAATCTGCGAACCTTTCTCTCCTATGAAGCACTCCATTATTAGCTTTAAATGGACTGTTCATTGATTCAATATATTCCGAATTTTGTTTTGTAGATTCTTTCTTCGATAACACTATGTGTGATGAGCGGTCATACGGTTTTCGAAATTCAATAGACTGTAGTTCAAAATTTGCACTATTCCGCGAATTTTCAAATTGATCCGTCTCATGTTCTGCGCAGAATGTAGCTTCTTTTGGCCTATCTATCGAACCCGAGAAACAATTTTTCATAAAATCAGATCCGTAGATTTCATCTATTGAACAAACAATTATTTCTGCTGGACAGTTATTTTCTTTGGGATTACCTCCAGACTGAGCATTTCTAATTTCTTCAGATTTCTCTATTATTGTCCCTTTAGGATTTGTGTTTATATGTTCAGATTCATTTTCGATCTCGTAATCTAATATCTTATTAGCTTCTGTTGTTGGTACTGAATGTCTGAGGATTAACTCATTCACTCTCTCGAGGACCAATTTTCTTTTTCTTTCGAAAATTACTTCGAGCCTTTTATCAACGCATTTCGCAATGGTATTTTGAAGTATAAAAGTTTTCTCTACTTCATGTTTAGGAAGTACTATGTTTTCTTGCTCTTGCTCAGAATCTTGTTGTTCCTCTGGAAGCGCTATATTTTCTTGGGCATGCTCGCAAATTTGTTTTTCCTCTGGAAGCCCTATATTTTCTGGATCTTGATTGAGAATTTGTTCTACTGAAAAGGAATTATCTTCTAAAATTGTTTTCAATCGTTTACATTTGGATGTCTGCACGTTATCGGTATCAATAGATGTGCATTTACGTCCCATTAGTTCATCCTTTGCACCGTCGGACTTAGGGTTGGTTAATTTGTCAGGGATTTTAAGTATAAGCTCTCTTAGATGATTTGGACATTTTTTTAGTCTTATTTTGTACTTTTTACGGAATTCTGTCGATCTATAGAAAGCTTGATAAAAGTTATAAAGTATTCTATTTTTTTTATCTTCATCGGATCTTAATTCCGCAGAATATTTTGAGTTGTGAGGAATCCGATCAAATATTTCATCGACTATTTCTTCATAAAAAGTGTAAGTTTTAAAGGTGTCGAATGAAACTGGGTAATCAAAATTAGAATTCGATTTGCTCTCCAAATTACTGATCGCAAATGAGCTGTTGACAGTGCTATTGATAGGCGACACTGTGTCTGTCATTAGAGGGCAGACGCAAAATCAAAGAAAACAAACTTTTTAAAAATAATTAATAAATCTAATATCTTCTATAAATATTTCTTCGTACCAGCATTTTTAACTGATTCTAGAGGTGTTTCCGTTAAAAATCTCTCTTTGCGATGATCTTCTACTTCAAGCGATGTATAGATTTTTTTATAAAACATCAATTCATCCTCTTTGCGTACTTGTTCTTCATTTTGCGATGGGTCATTCTGAGAATTTTGCTTTATATAGACTTGAAAATCCTCTTCAAAATCTACGCATTTTATAAATTGTTTAATTGAAGGCGGTTTTGGCATTGGTATTGCTAATGAAGCCTTAAAAGAGGCTTCGACAGGGTGACTGGGTTTATATGAGGCATCATCTTTTAAACTGCAATTTTTTTATCAATGAAAAATAAAATTAGAACAAATGAGTTAAAAATATTCAATTGAGGTTTCTCGCAACAGTTATTCACGAACATAAACCTTTTTGTATATAGGAACCAATATATCGTGTTTCAATTGAAAGTACGTTCAGCCAGCATCAAACCAAATCAAACAAATGTTTAAGACAATAAATGACAGATTACGAAAACGTATTTTTTCCAACAATGCAAGGAATAATATAAATAAATAAATTTATTCTTACGCTTCGTTTGCTGTACGCGAGCTTAAGCGCAAATTAATTTGCGATTTGCTTTTGTGGCGTGGACACGTCAAAAATCCGTTCATATCCTCGCTATTGCTTTGCTTTGTTTCATTCGTTTCGTTGTCATGACAAATTTTTAATGATTTTTTAGTTGCGTTTTATATTTTACGAATATATAATTCTTAAAATCTTAGATTTGAAGATATACCACAGCCCTGCAATCTCTAATTCCAACTAGTTATCATTTACCTCCTACTTTCGTTGACCTCCCAAACGTGACAACCATCACCGTTTGCATCAGTTCCTAGGGGATCCTTTTTGTTACCTTCCACATTTCGAATGGTGTGTTTTTTTCGTAATTGTTTGGGAATATCAAATATTAGCTGTTTTATGTGCGACGGACATTTCTTTTTAACTTTCACATGGATAAGTGGTGGTATTTTTCTATATTTATGCTTTATATAAAAGTTCAAATAGCATTTGTGCGCCATTCTTTCCAAATATGCTTTGTCACCCAAATACTGTTCAGCCAAATGCTTTTTATTTCTTTTAATATCTTCTGCTACAATTTTCGAAATGTTTGTGTACTTTATAAAATCTTGGAAACTAACTGGGAATTTATTTTCGGCATTCCTATCCACGTTTAGATCCTTCATTCTAACAAAATAAAAAATTAATATAGCTTTGGCTACGTTTTCACCAATTTAGTAACTCACTGCTTTCGACTTTCTTTCAAGTTATTCTCCTTTTCCATCATAATTATGTTTGCGGTAATATGCAGATATCCCAAACTAACTTCCGTTATGCATCCGATGCCAAATTGGAAGAACTGTGAAATATCTTTACCATAGAAAAAATTATCTCTCGAATTACTTCCGTAGAAAACCAAATAAATATCAGTGAGCCATGGAATGTCCACAATACCTCAAATAGGTGAAAATCGCACAAACGAGATACCAATTTTTCAATTTTGTGTATTGGACATATTAAATTATCAATTTAATAAAAAGTGCTTTTCCCCTCATTATAGCTTGAACACATAGAAATTACAGTTTCTGCAGTGCTGTGCGGCAGTGGCAGAAATGTCAAAATTTACATTGGCTCTTATGGGAAGTGAGATAAAAATAATTTCTGTCGGCAGTAAATACAGTTTCTGCCAGGTAATAGCTTAAAAATTTCTAATTTTACTGCCGTCTGCTACCCTTGTTCTTCTTATTTTGTTTTTGTATCTTATTTTAACTGTATGAACGGAATATTCTTACACAAACTTCTTGTTTACATTTTGCAAAGCATTTTGACATTTACTGCCTTCTGTCCGAGAAGTCTATGTGTTCAATGCTGAAATGCTGTTACTGCGGCAGAAACAGTAATTTCTATGTGTTCAACCTATTATGCCTATTAATGTAAAGGAGTTTCGAAAAGGCATAATTCAATGACGGTTAGGTATTACGCAGTACTCCACCCGATATGTGCGTTATTGTCTTGTCACATTAAAGAAAACGGGGAGCATTTTTTGAAAGTGTCACTAATGTGAGAGATAAATCCAAATAAAAATGTAGGAAGATACACAAAATTCGGTGTATTCTTCAATATTCATGACAACGTGCTCCCCTCCAATAAGCCTGGAGATATTAGAATCGCAATTTGTAGCACAAAAATCAAATTATTTTTACGTTATAATATAAGCAGTATTTGGCTCAACAATATAGACGTAAGAAAACAATTATTGCTGAAATTCGTGTGAACACTAGTACATAATGTTTACAAGTACAAATATGCACCCTGTGTATGTTTGTAAAAATATTCGGTGTATACTTCAATATTCATGACAACGTATTCCCCTCCAATAAGCCTGGAGAGACTAGAATCGCAATTTGTAGCACAAAAATCAAATTATTTATACGTTATAATATACGCAGTATTTGGCCCTACAATTTAGCCGTGAGAAAACAATTATTGCTGAAATTCGTATGAACACTAGTACATAATGTTTACAAGTACAAATATGCACCCTGTGTATGTTTGTAAAAATATTCGGTGTATACTTCAATATTCATGACAACGTATTCCCCTCCAATAAGCCTGGAGATATTAGAATCGCAATTTGTAGCACAAAAATCAAATTATTTTTACGTTATAATATAAGCAGTATTTGGCTCAACAATATAGACGTAAGAAAACAATTATTGCTGAAATTCGTGTGAACACTGGTACATAATGTTTACAAGTACAAATATGCACCCTGTGTATGTTTGTAAAAATATTCGGTGTATACTTCAATATTCATGACAACGTATTCCCCTCCAATAAGCCTGGAGAGACTAGAATCGCAATTTGTAGCACAAAAATCAAATTATTTATACGTTATAATATACGCAGTATTTGGCCCTACAATTTAGCCGTGAGAAAACAATTATTGCTGAAATTCGTATGAACACTAGTACATAATGTTTACAAGTACAAATATGCACCCTGTTTATGTTTGTACTCGTAGTTAACTCAAAACAAGTTCAGTACCAAAGGCTAAAAAGGCAGTACCTAGTCCAAACGCTAGACGCTGAAACTGTGAATGGCCTTTTGCTATAAACACAACCTCGCAACAGTTGTCGCGTCGACAAATCAAAACTCTGCTGACGCTGAAGTTAGCAGAGAACATGTCTGTAATTTCAATACAATTTTATTAATTTCTAATGTCATTTAAGATAAACAAACGGAGAAAAGAAGAACAAGACCGGAAAACAACAAAAAAGTAGAACATTTTCTACTACTGTCGTTGTCGTACGCGTCAGCAGCGCGACAGTTTTGTTTTTTCTCAATTCCCGTATACTATGTAATTTTTACAAGTCACGGCGAGGATATTCAAACTGTCGCGAGGTTGTGTTTATAACATTTAAGGTAGCGGAAGCAAAATACTAAGTTGACATCTCACACGAATCATACGAAATTTAATGGCCTTATTACACAAACCAAAACGAATGGAAAGACTGGGACGCTGGCTTCGAGAAGACGCTCGGAATTTTTTTGTATACAAAACTTTCGTCGACTTCCTAAGATAAAGTCTGTTTTCCATTAGCAATTCATTTGCTTCCGAACAACGATGACACCCTCCACCCTAAACGACATCCTGATTCAGAGATTTTTTACGACGCCGCTTCACTCACACCCAAGCGAGAGGTTCCCTGCTAGCGTTTGATTCACTAGCTGTTTCGGTAGTAGCAATCAACCGGCACCCGGCTGCGGGCTCCAGTTCTAGCCTAGAATGCACTGATCAGAGATAACGAGATAGGAAACTTCTCTAACTACAACCAGAGATAAAGAGATAGGACACTCGTTGCTGTAAATTATAAATTAGTTATAATGGCCATTTTTTATAGTCTGTTGAATTCACGAACACAATACGTGTGATCTCGCCTATTGTTGATTTTGTTTGCAGTGCATGCCTAACTAGTATAATGTCAATGAGTAGACACAGCTGTTATCCAATGTGTTGAAAAAAATGATTTCACCTTGAATTTACTTTAAATCAATCAATGGGTGCTCACGGAAATAGAAGGTCCCCAAAATTGCAGGAAATATATAATTCTTAAAATATACTAGAAAATGTGGATACATATATAGTTACCATTTAACATTGAGACAATACTAAATTGATTATAGTAGAATGCTTTTATATGATCTTTGTTTTGTGGCAGTGAAATCATTCTAATTCCGTTTTCTCTTTTATTATGATGAAATATTTTCTATTTATACTAATTTCCGTTTCTCAAAGACAGAATCATAACATTTTATTTATCAAGTATTTAAAAAATAAGAAATAATAATTTAAACATTTAATAATTCCAAACTAATTTTCTGTTTTTTTTCACCTAATGCCCCCTTATAATCGATACCACTAGCATTGACGCACGGTAGAGCGTCGTTAGCGTGGCTACAAATTTCTCGTGAAATGTGCACCAATTTCCTAAGAAATTTGTACTTTTTTGTGAAATTGTGCATAAAATGTGCATGTATTAGTGCGAGTGTCCTATCTCTTTATCTCTGGTATAACCTTACATTTCCTTTGGACAGTGTTACAACTGTTTCAGATTCAATTTGCAAACACAGGATTAGATTAGTAACTAGATTAGGATCAGATTAGTAACTGTACGGTCATCAGAGATAACGAGATAGGAAACTTCTCTAACTACAACTCTGATTTAAGGTAGGGTTAGTGACTTTCAGACCCAAACAAACAATGGAATTCCAGGAAATCGATGTTACAGACCCAAACAATTCGCGGAATTGCATGTTACGGACCCTAACAATATTTGAGTTTCAGACCCCAATGACATTTCGGTCTAAAATTCCCACCACCTTTGTTTAGATATTCCAACTTAGATATTGATCTATAAAATTAAATTCTATTTCATGTACACTTTTATGCTTTAAGCTGTGTACATGCATTGTGTTCATACTTTGTTTGATGACAATAATATATCTAATAATTTATCGGCAAAAACATTGTGCTTTTGCAAGCATGGGGAAATAAATGAAATGAAATTTCGTGCAATAATTTAGTGATTCGCAAAAAAGGAGTGACTTATTTAATGGGGCAAATAATTCCAAAAAGGGTAAAATAAATTAAGCAAATATTTAAAACAATTTACTTAAACAAATTCTGCATGTTGCTTTATTAACATTACCCTAAATCCAAGTGAAAGGCTTTGTTTTGATTTTGATGTTTACTAATCACTCGCCGAAGCAATTAAATTACCGTATATGTGTTTTAATAATCTTCAACTTAAATTAAAATATTGTCAATATTTTATGAGAATATAAACGAAATTAAATGTGGTATAACGTTTTAATTAGCATTTAATAAGCATTCATGTCAATTTTACAATGTAAGCGATGGTAAAATTAATTAAACAAATATTTAAAAGAATTTATTTAATAATGTATTATTAATAATAATGTGAATTAATGTAATTATTTTATATATTCTATCTTCATTTTGAAGTAATATAAATAATTTAACAGTTTATTTTTTTATCCTGAATAGTTTAGTTCAATTCAATATATTCAGTATTCACATTGAAAATATATACGAAATGATTTATTTGCGTTTACTTAGTTTTAGCACACATCTTAGTTTTTCAACATAATTGTAATCAATTCATCCTTATGAGAAACTCTTAAAAAAGAAATTGCATATAAATACTGGCGTTGGCATTCCTTAATTACTTTTTGACCTCACAGCTAGATTTGACCATTTTAGTGTTACCTGCTTATGCGGCTCGTAGTGTTTTAAGTACATTTTTTAGCATTCGTATGAAAACAGTGTTGCCTGCATTCTGTAATTTGGTATAAACTAAATTTTATCGTTAATTATTAAATAAAGAATCATTAAACCAGTATATTAAACCGTTATAGCTTGTTAAATGAGCTTGAAACTACTTTTCAATTTAGAAAATTTCATTATTTTTGGTATTGAACAAGATTATGTGGGTCACATTTGTTTGTAATATCAAAGAATTCAATAATATATATACGGAACTTTGATAGTCTTCAATTCAAACATTTACTTACGTGTTGAATTATTGAGATTGTTACGTAAAACATACTCGCATAATTTATGTACACGTTTCAATGCGTTTCATTGGTTTCGTATTTTTGAAGTTTCTTTTTTGAATTTAATTTGCAGCGCTAGGCCTTTTTCGCTATATATTTTTTCACCACGATTTTTAAATTTGCAAAATTTAAAAATTTTTTATACATTCCAAGGATTTCTAATTTTGCTAAAAAATGCCAAGTGTGCGAGTATGCAGTAAAGTTGGATGTGCAGGCGGTGGTCAATTCTTCAGGTTTCCGGACGCTGCCACCAATGGATCACGGTAAGATGTTGGTCAAGCGGCCGCAAGTGTTTTCCAATTGTAATCTCCAGTTCGGGTGCCAGTCCCGTCGTGGTGTGGGCGACAAAATGGCAGTGACCAGAGTGCAAGCTGGTTCACTAGCCAAGAGCTAAAGCTGCACCCTGGTTCCGAGGCCTCACCGAAGGCTTAAAAGCGGTACCACGGGTGATGCACGACGTATAGGGGTCTTTCCAACCCCGCTAAATATAAAGCCCACAAAGATAGTGCATCGTGGGTAGGCCCCCTAGTGGGAGCTTCGTGGTGGCTGTGGTTGCCACCCAAAAATACGCGGGTAGAGACCATGAGTCTCCGCGAGAGTTGCGCGAGGAGGCAGACCTCCGTCAACTCAAGTGCCGGTGTTGTCCCAGCCGGCACAAGGCCTTAGATAGTGCCGAACTAGTAACCTGCGAGGAATGTCCTGCCACACACAGGCTTCCACAGGTACACGACAAAGCTACGGTTGGCTGCCGTAAGCGAAGTGGGTGCGGTTGCCGCCAGATAATCATAAAAAGTACGTTCACAGAGTTCGTACTCGCAACCCCATGCGGGATGGCCCGCCGTGCACTTAAGCCATCATGGCAGGCGTGCACGTTAAGCACAAGGCAGAAATCTGTAATCTCCAGTTTCGGGTGCCAGTCCCGTTGCAGTGGAGGCACAAAATGGCAGTGACTAGTCTCGCCTGCAGTTCACTGCCAATGAACTAACGCAGACTAGTTCCGAGGCCTTACCAAAGGCTATAAAATGGTGCCACGGGTGATGCGCATCGTATAGGGGTCCTTCCTACCCCGCTAATATAAAGCCCACTAATATAGCGCATCGTGGGTAGGCTTCTCACTTGTGAGAGCTTCGTGGTGGCTGTGGTTGCCACCCAAAGATACGCGGGTAGAGACCAAAGTGTCTCCGCGTAGAGTTGCGTGTGGAGGAGGCCGCCTCCCCCAACTCGGCTGCCGGTAGCCACATACCGGAAGAGGCTTTAGATAGTGCCTCGATCGCTTACCTGCGAGGAAGTCCTGCTCCGCCTCAGGCTTCCATAGGTACATATATGGTGCAACAGGGCAAAGTTGCAGCCGTGGTCGTTGGTTGCCGATATAAAGGTATTCATAGTGTCTACCTAGCAACCCCGAATGTGGGTGGGCCCACCGTAGACTTAAGCCAATCATGGCAGGCGTCCACGTAAAGCACAAGGCAGAAATCTGTAATCTCCAGTTGTTCCAGTTGGAAAACCTACAATGTTAGATTTGGGTAATAATATATAGCTCTGATATGGAAATTTTTAATTTGAATAACCAACATTCTAATCCAAATGAGAGTAAAAATATTTGTGATCTGCATTTGTTTAGAAGTTATAGCTCAATAAAATAAAAGCGCAATTAATAAAAATCAGTATCAAACTGTTGAAAAATTTCTAAACCAGAGCTATACACTGCATGCTGGGTACAAATAGGTATAGGTAATAGGATTATTTGTGAATTCACTTTTTATATTTGCTTCGTTTTAACTCTAACTGTGCTTAACTAAATTTAACTGTGCTTAACTAAATTTATTTGACTACTAACTATGCAACATTATATCATAAATTATCACCAACATCCATTAACATTCATAAAATGTAACACCGTAACAATCATTTTAAATTTCATATATATTAACGTTTGTGAAATGTTTTACATATCATTGTACAATTTTAATTTCCTAACAATTTGTTATGTATATCTAATAAAATAAGTGTGCATTGTATATTTGTATATGGGTGTTATATGACTACTGGGGAACCGGACATCCAAAAAAACCGGTAACGCGCCAAGTTGCATACCTCTTGGGTGGCGTGGAAGTGCACACAGCCCTCTGATGGAAATTTTATGTTTCCATTTATTTACTATAAGAAATAAAGGAATAATTTGTATTGTATTTACGTACAATAAAAAATTAACGCTGTTTTTATTAAAATATTAACTAATATAGTTATAATAAATTAACGATTTAACTATCAAGAATTACAAAATTTCAAATATATAAACATTTTCAAAGCGATCAAGTTTTGCAAATATAAACCAATACTTCAGTAAAAATTGCCAAGCCAAAAGATCTTATGAGGGGATCCCAAAAGCCGCCAGGAGTGGGAAGTATATCAAATTCTGGTGATTTATTAAATAAATCTCTCTTTAAGCCCGCATCTTAAGGCCATCTTGAGGTTTTAACCTTTCTCGTCTAACTCCCTTTTCCGGCATATTTCTGGTATTTTTGCAGTTGCGCATTTTTGCAGTTGTCTGATTCTAGAAAAGAAAATATTCAAAATTAATTAGAATTCGACCGTTATATTCTTTTTACTTTTTGGATTACTTCGCGCTTTCCATACGTTTTAAATTATTTAAGGTCTCATTGCCATTCTTGAGGACTTCATGCAGGAGAGGCATTGATTCTATGCAGGTGCTATCTTGATAACTTTCATCTATGAACACTGTGTCCGCTTTGGGAGGTGACATTATTATAATGCTTGGTGAGTTACTATAAATTGTTTAGCGTTCTGAATTGGTTAGAACTAGAGGAAAGTTTAGCTCATTCGCGCTATTGAAATTATGAAAGAATTGAATATATTAATCGATTCGAAACGACGAAAAATGAAATATTTAATAGAATTACCGTAAATTTTAAAAAGTATGGAGCCTGATTTTACTTCCATGACTGAGTTCTTGTGAATTGAATAATTTGTTAGGCGCGCCTGTTTCAATTTCCTTTTCGAATTAAGTGGCGAATCTTTCATTTGATAATTTCTATTCTGTGTGGGCTGCTTTATAGTATCATGATTGCAAATTAATTTTTTGCCTTCCAGCGCTCCGAAAAATGTTTCTCTGGTGTTTTCGTGGATTTCTTTTTGCAGCTATTTACTTCCTACTTACTACTTACTTCTAAGAAATTTGTACATTTTTGTGAAAGTATGCATAAAATGTGCGTTTATTAGTGCGAGTGTCCTATCTCTTTATCTCTGCTACAACTCTGAATTAAGGTAGTGTTCGTGAGTTTAAGACCCTGACTCATGATTTCTTCCGTGGAAATTTTATGTTTAAGACCCTGACTAATGAATTTTTCTTAGAAATTCAAGCTTAAGAACCAGCCACTACACCTTTTTCAGACCCCGAATGACAATCCATTTTAAAAGTTCACCAGCTATGTTTTGATATGCCAACGTAGTTATTGGTTTATAGAATTCAATTATTTTTCATGTACACTTTCATGATTTTAGATGCGTAGAAAACATGTGCATGATTTATTTGATAACTAAAATATTTGTATAACTTGTTATACTAATATTTGTATAAAATAACTAATTATTATAATAACTAATTATGGTAACTAATTATTTGTATAAAATATTTATATAAAAGAGATAAATATATTTATTTAATATGCATAAAAACATAAATGAAACTCGATTTTATGAAATATTTTAATGTACAACAAATTCGATGACTTCGTTAATAGAATAGTCAAATCATTTAAGCCAATTTTTGGACCCCAGAATATAAAAATAACCTAAAAATAAAATTACATCAAATAATTTATTTGAAAAATTTTTCACATTGATTTATTCACGACTCTGTTACCATTCCTTTGAAGCCAAGTGTTAGCCGCACTAGTTCGTGTAAGATATAAAAGATTTTACTTGAGTATAATAATACACAAATGTGACTATTTTTAATTTCAAATAAAATTGCATTATTATTAATAAGTTCCTTTCTTCGTCGTAAATCATTTAATATAACTTTTGAGCTTCTGGTGCCGACATTAATAACCACACCTACACGGAATTATTTATTTATTATCATCAAGAGAAACTCTTGAAAAATCAAATGTGTAAAACAAGTACCATTGGCATACCTTAATTATTTCTTCACCTCTCCCATAAATTCGATGATTGTAGTGTTGCCATTTGCGCCGCTTCTACCTAATGGGCCATTTTGGGTATTCGGATTAAAGGAGTGCTGCCTGTATTCAGTAATAAGTATTATATTCAAGCTTTTTGTTAATTATTAAAAATATTATTAAAATAATATATTAGTATTGCTGCGTGTGCATCGAACAACTATCAAGTTTACTAAATTTCATAACTTTTGCTACTGCATACAAAAATTTGAACCCATTTTTGATTGGAATTTCAAACGCTTCGATGATTTCTATGCTATATTATAATGGTTTTTAGCTAAACCATTTATTTTCAGATTAGATTATTTCAATTGGGACATTAAGGATGCTCATAAAATTTTTGCATTTACCTAAGTGCATTTTGTCCATTTCATTCTGTTTTAGTCCTATTTATGAATTTATTTTGCACCGCTGTGATAATTTCTCAAACAATTTTTTTCACCACACTATAAAATATTTATAATTTTACAAAAATTTTAAATTTAAATAAATTTAAGCAAATATAAGCAAATATACCCAGGATGGGTATATGGGTGTTATAGGCCTACTGGGGAACCGGACATCCAAAAAAACCGGTAACGCGCCAATGTGCATACCTCTTGGGTGCCGTGGAAGTGCACACAGCCCTCTGATAGAAATTATATGTTTTCATTTATTTACTATAGGAAATAAAGGAATAATTTGTATTGTATTTACGTAAAATAAAAAATAAAAACACAGTTTTTATTAAAATATTAACTAATATAATTATGTTATTGATTGAAGCTTACAAATATTTAAGAATTCAATTGTTTTATTTATTTGAGAAAATGTGGTTTACAATATTAGAGTTTTTATTAGAATTCGACCATTATATTGTTTTTACTTTTTGTATTACTTCGCGCTTTCTATACGTTTTAAATTATTTAAAGTCTCATTGCCATTTTTGAGAACTTCATGCAGGAGAGGCATTGATTCTATGCAGGTGCTATCTTGATAACTTTCATCTATGAACACTGTGTCCGCTTTGGGAGGTGACATTATTATAATGCTTGGTGAGTTACTATAAATTGTTTAGCGTTCTGAATTGGTTAGAACTAGAGAGTTTAGCTCATTCACGCTATTGAAAATTCTGAAAGAATTGAATATATTAATCGATTACGGCGAAAAATGAAATATTTAAGAGCCTGATTTTACTTTGATGACTGAGTTCTTGTGAATTGAATAATTTGTTAGGCGCGCCTGTTTCAATTTCCTTTTCGAATTAAGTGGCGAGTCTTTCATTTGATTAATAGTATCTTTCATTTGATTTATAGTATCTTGATTGCAAATTAATTTTGTGCCTTCCAGCGCTTCCAAAAATGTTTCTCTGCTCTTTTCGTGGATTTCTTTTTGCAGCCATTTACTTCCGGTGCTTTTTACTAAACCCATTTTTGGTTCAATATTCTCAGCATCAGCTGATTCTTTATGCGTTTTCTTCCTAGGTTTCCTAAACAACGTTCGCAACGGCTCGATTTCTACATTTTCGGTCTCAAAAATATCCGCGCATAGTATTTGATTTTGCTGTTTGCCATCACCAAAGGACGAGTTACCGCCATTATGCATGGCAATATTGAGTTCATCCGGAGTAATGTCAACATCGTCCTCAACTCTTTCTTGCTGTTCCTTCCAACCGGATTCCAAAATATTCATCAGATCTTTTTTAGGATGTTTTTGGGATTTGTGGTGACATGAAAATTAGACACCAGTGGTGTTGGCCAGCCCACCCGAATTCTGGCTGAAGCCCGTGTTATGTTCTACTTTTACGTATTAATATTTTCTTTTACTTAAACTTTATCTATAGAACTTATTGAATTTAAATTCTTGTTCGTGACTCTTTTTCTTATTATTTGCATTTCAAAATAGAGCACAAAATGTGCTTTCAAATCAAGCCGCCGATGCGAACTGTTGTTTACATATTTTCATGAAGTGTCATACGTGACATTTAATGTGGTGAACTACGCATACATATACATAACCCCTGTTCGTGAATTTCGGTCGTGTAAAATTTTGTCATTTTTTTGACACATTTTTTTTCGGGAAAAGAGTTTCTTGGCAAAGAAAAATGAGAGCAAACACAAAAGGGAATCGAAAAAGCAGCATAGTTTCGTTTTTGTAATAACGCGGTAAATTATTTATACCCTTAAGGTTATAGCAGATATATGTATGGTGAATATTACGCAGTTAGAAAAGGTGAAATCATTTTTTTTCAACACATTGGATAACAGCTGTGTCTACTCAATGGTATTATACTCGTTAGGCATGCACAGCAAACAAAAACAACAACAGGCGAGCTCACACGTATTGTGTTTGTTAATTCAACAGACTATAAAAAATGGCCATTATAACGAATTTATAATTTACAGCAACGAGTGTCCTATGTCTTTATCTCTGATATGGCCATAAATTAAAAACTGCACATTATGAGTAGCAAAGATATTCGAAAATATTTTTATCCAATAGCGAAAGGTAGTTAAAACAAATTTCAATATGCCGAAGCCGACAAATTACTGAGTGTTTCCTTTTAGGCACGTCTCCTGGAGATAGCCTTGATAAGTTCCAGATGAATACGCAAGAAAATAGTCCGAATAAAACGGAGAATCAACTAAACAAAACTCAGAAGCAGTAAATTTTCATTAAATAAGAAGTATATAAACAAAGTACATTTAAATTTTCTCATAATAGAATGGAGGACCTGGTAGTGGACGTAGATATAGAGAAACACTTTCCAGTCACTTTCCAAGACTTCATTCAATATACAAACATTTCCGAAATCGTAGCAGAAGATGTTAAAAGAAATAAAAAGCATTTGGCTGAACAATACTTGAATGACAAAGCGTACTTAGAAAGATTGGCCCACAAGTGCTATTTGAACTTTTATATAAAGCATAAATATAGAAGAATACCACCGCTTATTCACGTAAAGGCTAACGCAAGGTGTCCTTCACAAATGAAACAGCAATTGTTCAGAGTTCCTAAAAAACCAAGGAAAAAACACAGTATTCTCCGTTCGGTGAGTACGAGTAAGGACCTAGTAAAAGCAATCAATAATAACCACGTTTTTGGAGAAGCCGACGGAAATGAAAGGTAAATTAAATGAAGCTGGAAATTAGGGTAGGGAACCTAAGAAAAAGTTTCGTCCCTGACATGAGATTATTCATGATTTTACTATTTTTATCCCAGGAATGCATTTCAATCTGATATTCCAAATTTTCTCTTGATATCCGATTATTTTTATATATTATGGGTCCATGCCGGTAGATAGAATTAATTACAATTTTTTTTTTACAAAATCAAAAATAGTTGTGGAAATAAGGGCGGCTCCGATATACGCAGTCATTCTGTCAAAGGATTCTTTAAGGACTCTTTAGCAATATCAAACCCAAAACCTCCCTCATTTAAACAATTTATGAAATTCGTCGATTTTGAGGAAGATTTCCAAAATTATATAAAGAACTTGGTTCAGCATGGCTCAACTAATAATTGGGAGCAAGTACGCAAAGAGTATGAGTTACTCATCTATAAAAAATTTTATACATCGCCCGATGTACGAAAGTCGTTTAAGTGGAAGCTTCGGCCATGTCCGCGCCTAGTTAAAGAGCATATTTTAACAGAAACACCTTTAGAGCCATCCATGGAATTTGGTAGGTCAAGATTTGGAAACTTGGAAAAAATTGTTTTTTCTCATGTTTCATTTTGTCATCTAATATTAAACGCAGTATCGTCAGGCCATAATTCTGGCACCAGCCCGCTTGAGGTCAATAATTTGGAGAAGAAACCGAGCTCCAATTTCAATTATCCAGTTTCATTTGAAACATTTAAAGCTTATACTTTTTATGAAGATATAGTGAATGAAATTTGCAAAGAGGTCGCTACTAAATCAAAACGTTTTAAGGAATCAGAATTCATCGAAGAAGAAAAAAATAAAGTCCTTTGTGATTTTTATCAAGATTTCTATAAATCGCCAGAAATTCGAGAAAGGTATAAAATTCGATTAAAACCATGCCCAAAACCGATAAAAGACCTTATTCTAAAAATACCGGGGGAATTATCTAGAGGTGAAGGCGTCGAAGCAAATTATTTTATATCGAAGGCTACTAAGAAGCCAACGGTGATAAACCAAATGTATACCGAAATCGGAATTATTAGAGAGTCGAAAAAATTATCGTTAAAAGGTATTATTTTAGAATCAATTCCTCCTTCAGAAAGAAAGAGAAAATTGCCTCAAAGAGCGATTGCAACTTTGAACAAAACTAGTATAAAGCTGGATATTAAAAATGATGCAATAAAAAAGGAATTTACCTTCAGCAGTCATAAATGCATCTCACAACACATTTGTAATAATTTTAAGAAACGTATAGAAAGAAAGAACACAATCCTTGATCTAGTAAAGGAAGTAATTATGGAATCTTCTGTAGAAAATACAGATCCGGCATTATTATCACATTCAGACATTTTAGAGCAGCACACTGACACTGATAAAGTGGGAGGTAAGAGACACGTTTCTAGTGAATGTGATAATGCCCAACCACTGAAACGTAGATGCCTGGAAACTTTAGCATCGGAGGAATATATTCTACAAGAGAACTTTCCACCTAAATGTTCAAGACAGAAACTAATTTCCACCGAATCTGGAAAAAAATTTAAAAATTTTGCGATAGAGAAAAATTATAGAGATACAAATAAAATTTTTATAATCAAATATGTTCACTATAAACTAAAAGAAATTTTCAAAACAAGAATAAATTTCATCAGCGATCTACTTAAGGAATTGTTACCCTCTAAAGATACAAGAGAGCATACAACAAATGTAGGCTCTTCAGAAAGGAGTATTACTAGTGGCATTGATAACGATAAAGACGAAAACAAAATTCGTAAATTAAAGCTCGCTAATTTAGAGAAAGTTCATACCACAAGCAATAATTCCCATCAGATTTCTTATTCGAAAGAAAAACTCGAGGATTATAATGATCTGTTTAAGAAAAAAAAAATTTCGGGGGATCTAGAAACTGCACGATATGCAAGAAACCAATTTACGCGATATATTGACTATAAACTACACGTATTACTCGAGGAAAAAAGGGACTTCATTCACGGTATAATTAAAAAAGCCATACCGTCTGTAGAATCAGTAACTTTAACAGATTTAAACATTTCGGAGAGATGTATTTTCAGAAGCACAGAAACTCAATTAGCATTAGAACATTCTTCAAAACCAACTCAGGAAATTACTGAATTAATAAATTCAACCGCAGAGTCTAGCGTAGTATCTCATGTAAAAGAGGCACTCGTGGATTATAATGATTTTCTTAAAGATAAATTTTTCATTGACGTTGATAAGGTTAGACATTAAATATAATTTGAGTATTACTATAATATAATATTATATTTCATTATTTAATAGAATTCCACGTTGTCTTATGCTGTCCGTCGCAGCCGTGACCACAAAAGGCGTGTCATTCGAGCCTTAATGACTATGACTGCGAAAGAGTTTGCAAAATATACTCGCATACGTGATTGTCGAGACAATATTTATAAAGATAAAGAAGTGCTGGATAAATGTTTTGAATACGTTCTAGTGAATCAGAAGATATGGCCTCCTGTTTTATATATGCGTCAGCAAGATATCAGAGCGTATTTTCACACAAAAGAATTAGTTCTGGATAATTTTAATTTTGAAGATATCTCACCCAAATTCGTAGATTGGGATGAACTTTCAGCGACAACAAATTTCGATGAAATAGTTGCTCACGATTATTTTAAAGAAACTGGTACACAACTTAACAATGCATTATTGGCCGATAGACGTGAGCACTTCTATACAAAATGTTGGGCTGAAGATGAATGGCTTTGGCGAGTACCAACACTGTATGAAGTATGCGAATATAACAGTATATCTTGTTTTAGTTTTTTTAAAAAAAATATTCTTTGTATTCTATGGGTTATGATATTTAAGAAGGGTTTAAAGGCTCGTACAAAAAGATCTGGTGTATCTCAAGAAAAGCAGAAAATTGTATGTAATATAGTAGGTAAGTAAGCGCGATTCCTATAAAACAAATTTAAAAATTGTGGAATCAAATAAAATTATTAATGAAATTGTTTCAGAAATATTTGCACCAAGACTCGTAATATCGAAAACTCGAACCAATTTTCCAACTCCAACAAATAATTTGTGCAAAAGGACGGCACCGTCTGTCAATGGCATGAGATATGAAATAGTTCAACAAGTTCATACATATTACAAACCAACCCTAACTAATATAACGGATGACTTAAAAGTTAAACAAAACGAAACACCTAACACTTTATTACCGCCATCTCCAAATATTTTGATGTCATCGATTGGTTCAACTATTCTTACACTGCCGACTTCTCAAATGCATGATTCTAAACAGGGGGGAGTTACTACATGTAATGAAACCAAAACCAGCGATCAGATCGCCAATGCGACCAATGTGACTGGGTGTGCCATACAAAACTCACTCAAGACTAAAGGTACTTAAGTGATAAATTTAATTTTACGAAATTACTATTACTCACGTGTTTGTTTATCTAACCAATTCTGTTTTCGATGCAAAATATTGTGCTTTCTTAAAATTAAGATCTATAAATTTTTATTATTAATTATAATCTTTTTAAATATTTTTAGTTCGTGTATTCCGTATAAAACTAAAATTTGTTGCATTTTTCAAAAATCACACTGCTAATTTTTAGGATAGCCACAGGCAAAACCTGTTGATCCTTTTGTCAGAAATCGTTCGACTTCTGTTTTCTCAAAATTATCTAATAGCAATGAAAGCATCCAAAGGCTAATGACAAGAAAAATTTCCTTACACTTTGCCATACCTTAAACTCTTAAAAATAAGTCAAAGAGAAATTGAGAAATCAATATAATTTATGATTATTCGTTCCATTATCTTTATCGTTCTAGACCTTAATCGGGAAGGGGAAGGAAAGGAAAAGGGCAATGTGGATAATAACGAAACAATAATAACGAAAATTGCTATCATTGAAAAAACTCAGGAACCTGATTTCGAAAATTTCGGTGCGTTAAAGTCAGAATCTATTACTAGTAGCAAAAAACCTTTGCGTATCCTTTTAATTGATTTATGTTTTCGTAAATATGTTATCTTTTTCAGGATCTACTCGAGTGAAAAAAGAGTTTAAACCTTTAAGTAATCTCCAGTTTTGTGAAGAGGATTCTTGTGATACCATAAAAGTATATCCGTTACCACCAGAAGTGTTAACTATTGATTGCGAGACAGAAAAAGATACTTATGAAAATTTAATGAAAAAATTTATGAATCCGCTTAAAGTTCCATTGGCTAAGTCACCACATATTGCTCCTGCAATAATTTCTTTAACAGATGTTTCTATGAGTTACATTTCTGAAGCACAAACATTCCCTAGTAGTTGGGAAACTAATGCTGAAACGGGAGGCGATTCAAATAATACATTGATACGACATGAAAATGACGGATTCACAATTACTTTTTGCAATACGCTATCAAAAACGCTGCAACAACGAACCGAATCCAAATTAGAAGATAAGCAATTAATGAAAAATAGTGGAACAACATCATCATCCTCAGCTTATCATACCAAACCAGAAGTTATATTAACGGTAACTCATAATCCCAATTCAAAATTCAATACAGATTCAGGCAATTCTAGAACGCTTATCTCACCCTAGACGATCGGTGATGAGATTAATTCTACAACGTTCTCTGCTTCTCAGCAATTGGGTATGGATTGTACACTTTTTCAAAATTCTCAGTTACTACGCGATTTAAGGAGTTTGCTTCCTTCTGCTGTCAAAGAGTCGATCGTATCTATTGACAACAATTTTATTCTCCAGCAGAAATTAATAGGTAAAGTTGGTCCGTCGGTAGATCCCCAAATACAGATGCAGCAAACTGTTTTCCATCGAGAACTTGCGGAATTTCATTATTTTGCTGCTTTAAACCAACAACATATTACTGACTATAAACTGTCTCCATGGACGATCGGTCAGCCATTTGTATTTGTCAAAATACTTTTACCCAATGGACGATATTTAAAACTTTGCGACTACCGTGAGGATCTACAACTTATGTTCCCCACCCTCACTAAAAGCAGTCTCCGTGATATATTACATGTTTTAAAATATCTTCATGAATACCAGTACAATTCACTATGTAGCCAATCTGAAAGGGTTATGATCAGTACGCACGAGTTAACTCTTTACCAATTATTCAAAAATATTTCAACATTTTCTTTTTTTAATATACAATTAAATCAAAATTTGGGCCCATACCCGAACTGCGTGCCAGTTACTTCCTTCCATAATAATTCCATTAAGCGTAAACCACATCGACCCTTATCCGAAGCTATCAAACCTGCTATTCTATCGAAAATGGCTAAAATAAAATTACAAATTTGGTGACACATAGGAAATTGTTAAATTATTGTTACAATGTTTTTTGGAGTTTTTGCTTGTAGTCACACTTAGCGAGACTTTCTTGGCCAATCAGAAAGATTATAACGCCACTCGCGTTGTTTATTTAAGGTTATTTTTGGAAACAAGGATAGAAAGGATAAGTGATTTGAACTTTATAATGTGCTCGTCTTTTTCCTAAACTTTTAAATTGCAATTTTCGCTGACTAAACGAAGTTGGCAAGTGCCACTATGTCGCAAATATTTCTGGAGCGAAAAATCTCACTTATGTTATACTTGCAAAGAAGGAAAAATTGTTCTTAATGTATTGAATTTACTACAGTTAAATATCAGGTGATTCGCATCCTCCACCATCTTACAGTCATGACAACTTATTTCGTTCTATTCCAACTTTGAAAAAATATTCTCTGTTATTTAGCCTATTTATTAATTTAATTTTGTAACAGTTTAGATTAGTAGATTTCCACCAATAATTGTTAGCTGAAGATATATATATATATATATATATATATATATATATATATATATATATATATATATATATATATATATATATATATATATATATATATATATATATATATATATATATATATATATATATATATATATATATATATATATATATATATATATATATATATATATATATATATATATATATATATATATATATATATATATATATATATATATATATATATATATATATATATATATATATATATATATATATATATATATATATATATATATATATATATATATATATATATATATATATATATATATATATATATATATATATATATATATATATATATATATATATATATATATATATATATATATATATATATATATATATATATATATATATATATATATATATATATATATATATATATATATATATATATATATATATATATATATATATATATATATATATATATATATATATATATATATATATATATATATATATATATATATATATATATATATATATATATATATATATATATATATATATATATATATATATATATATATATATATATATATATATATATATATATATATATATATATATATATATATATATATATATATATATATATATATATATATATATATATATATATATATATATATATATATATATATATATATATATATATATATATATATATATATATATATATATATATATATATATATATATATATATATATATATATATATATATATATATATATATATATATATATATATATATATATATATATATATATATATATATATATATATATATATATATATATATATATATATATATATATATATATATATATATATATATATATATATATATATATATATATATATATATATATATATATATATATATATATATATATATATATATATATATATATATATATATATATATATATATATATATATATATATATATATATATATATATATATATATATATATATATATATATATATATATATATATATATATATATATATATATATATATATATATATATATATATATATATATATATATATATATATATATATATATATATATATATATATATATATATATATATATATATATATATATATATATATATATATATATATATATATATATATATATATATATATATATATATATATATATATATATATATATATATATATATATATATATATATATATATATATATATATATATATATATATATATATATATATATATATATATATATATATATATATATATATATATATATATATATATATATATATATATATATATATATATATATATATATATATATATATATATATATATATATATATATATATATATATATATATATATATATATATATATATATATATATATATATATATATATATATATATATATATATATATATATATATATATATATATATATATATATATATATATATATATATATATATATATATATATATATATATATATATATATATATATATATATATATATATATATATATATATATATATATATATATATATATATATATATATATATATATATATATATATATATATATATATATATATATATATATATATATATATATATATATATATATATATATATATATATATATATATATATATATATATATATATATATATATATATATATATATATATATATATATATATATATATATATATATATATATATATATATATATATATATATATATATATATATATATATATATATATATATATATATATATATATATATATATATATATATATATATATATATATATATATATATATATATATATATATATATATATATATATATATATATATATATATATATATATATATATATATATATATATATATATATATATATATATATATATATATATATATATATATATATATATATATATATATATATATATATATATATATATATATATATATATATATATATATATATATATATATATATATATATATATATATATATATATATATATATATATATATATATATATATATATATATATATATATATATATATATATATATATATATATATATATATATATATATATATATATATATATATATATATATATATATATATATATATATATATATATATATATATATATATATATATATATATATATATATATATATATATATATATATATTGTTTTTTCATTGTTTTTTGTTTTTTTAACAATGAGCAGCCATTAATGCTGTTTACGAAGATAACTGCTTTTTCAATATGACCTTCAGTAATTAAGTCTAAAGCTTTATTTAAAGCACTTAATTCTCCGCATCGGTGGTCCAAATTCTGAATTTCTTGTTTTTATAAAAACAAAGTAGATCTAAGTAATGTTGTTTGATGACATCCTTGTTCTCCAAATACTATTTTCACTACCCAACTCCCTGACTATATACCAGGCTTATTTATATATGTGTACACGGAAACTTAAACAACAATATGCTGACTGTATCGAAATTTCGATAGTTCTTTAAAGAACTGCCATAACATCTGAGTGCGAGAAAGTGGGTCACTAGGTTTTGAAAACTAGTGGGTCACTAGGCATTGAAACATTTGCAATGCAGAATTAAACGCTTAGTGCGATGGAAATTAAATGCTCAGTGCCACATCATGAAGGTCGACTGAAAATGTATTCCGCGGAAGCATTGACTCACAACACCCTTCCACCCCTAGCGAAAGGAAAAAATACTATTGTGAGGCTATGTTAATATTTCCTTTTATTACAATGTTTCTATTGGGTGGTCAACTGTTTATATCTTATTCCCGTTAAAAAAGGGAAAAAGGATATATAAACGTTGATACTAAGTTTGTAACGCAGTGAAGGAGCTACAATAGATATAGAAAAGTATATATATTCTGGCTCAGAATGATCCCCTGAATCGATTTAGCCCTGTCCGTCCGTTTGTCTGTCTGTCTGTCTGTCTGTGGAAATCACGATTACAGGAGAACGAATGAAGCGAAGATAACGTTCTTACTTAGTTTATATTAGTTTTAATGCTATTACAAATTTCTTAAGTAAATAAGATAATAATACGAAATACGATAATCTTTTTTTGCCTGGGCTCCCTCGTTTGGGTACTCGTCTTTTTCTGATTCTACCGAAATACGCTTTTGTTGCTACGAATTGTTATTTCGTCTTTCGGTTATGTTTTCCTGTATGACGCGTTGTTGGGCGCCCACATTTGAGGAAATGGTGTGATACTGACACACCAGACATGCTCCTCGTAGTTTTAGTCTACTTTGAACGGAGTGATGTGGCCTTTGGTAGGTCTTTCTCGGACTGCTGGGATTATGTGCTACATTCTTGACTGCATGACCTGACTGGACTTCCTACCTTACTTGACCGAAGAAGCTCATATCTCGACTATGACTTCATTATTCTTCCACTTCGGAACATTAGCTCCAATTTGCGACTATCATCTGTCGTCAGATGTTAATTTGCGGGGAGTGTCCCAAAATAAAAATGTTTTAGCACGTACACCTTGTTGACTAATGTTAGCGAGAAAACATCGCCATGGCCGTCTGTCGAACAATGATGTCCGTCAGAGACAACGAGATAGGAAACTCTTTTCCCGAAAAAAAATATTTCAAAAAAATGACAAAATTTTACACGACCCAAACTCACGTACAGGGGTTATGTAAATGGATGCGTTATTCACCAAATTAAATGTCACGTATGACTTTTCATGAAAATATGTAAACAACAGTTCGTTCCGCGGCTTGATTTGAAAGCACATTTTGTGCTCTATTTTAAAGCGAAAATAATAAGAAAAGGAGTCACGAACAAGAATTTAAATTCAAAAATTAATTATACGTAAAAGTAGAACATAACACGGGCTTCAGTCAGAATTCGGATGGGCTGGCCAACACCACTTTGAGCTGGCCAACACCACGTGTCTTATTTTCATGTCACCACAAATCCCAAAATAGAATAAAGAGCTGATGAATATTTTGGAATCCCGTAGGAAGAACAGCAAGAAAGAGTTGAGGACGAAAGAGTTGGTGAATAATGGCAGTAACTCGTCCTTCGGTGATGGCAAACAGCAAAATCAAATACCATGCGCGGATATTTTTGAGACCGAAAATGTAGAAATCGAGCCGTTGCGAACGTTGTTTAGGAAACCTAGGAAGAAAACGCGTAAAGAATCAGCTCATGCTAAAATATTGAACAAAAAATGGGTTTAGTGAAAAGCACCGGAAGTAAATAGCTGCAAAAAGGAATCCACGAAAACAGCAGAGAAACATTTTTGGGAGCGCTGGAAGGCAAAAAATTAATTTGCAATCATGATACTACAAAGCAGCCCACACAGAATAGAAATTCAAATGAAAGACTCGCCATTTAATTCGAAAAGGAAATTGAAACAGGCGCGCCTAACAAATTATTCAATTCACAAGAACTCAGTCATGGAAGTAAAATCAGGCTCCATACTTTTTAAAATTTACGGTAATTCTATTAAATATTTCATTTTTCGTCGTTTCGAATCGATTAATATATTCAATTCTTTCATAATTTCAATAGCGCGAATGAGCTAAACTTTCCTCTAGTTGTAACCAATTCAGAACGCTAAACAATTTATAGTAACTCACCAAGCATTATAATAATGTCACCTCCCAAAGCGGACACAGTGTTCATAGATGAAAGTTATCAAGATAGCACCTGCATAGAATCAATGCCTCTCCTGCATGAAGTCCTCAAGAATGGCAATGAGACCTTAAATAATTTAAAACGTATGGAAAGCGCGAAGTAATCCAAAAAGTAAAAAGAATATAACGGTCGAATTCTAATTAATTTTGAATATTTTCTTTTCTAGAATCAGACAACTGCAAAAATGCGCAACTGCAAAAATACCAGAAATATGCCGGAAAAGGGAGTTAGACGAGAAAGGTTAAAACCTCAAGATGGCCTTAAGATGCGGGCTTAAAGAGAGATTTATTTAATAAATCACCAGAATTTGATATACTTCCCACTCCTGGCGGCTTTTGGGATCCCCTCATAAGATCTTTTGGCTTGGCAATTTTTACTGAAGTATTGGTTTATATTTGCAAAACTTGATCGCTTTGAAAATGTTTATATATTTGAAATTTTGTAATTCTTGATAGTTAAATCGTTAATTTATTATAACTATATTAGTTAATATTTTAATAAAAACAGCGTTAATTTTTTATTGTACGTAAATACAATACAAATTATTCCTTTATTTCCTATAGTAAATAAATGGAAACATAAAATTTCCATCAGAGGGCTGTGTGCACTTCCACGCCACCCAACTTGGCGCGTTACCGGTTTTTTTGGATGTCCGGTTCCCCAGTAGTCATATAACACCCATATACAAATATACAATGCACACTTATTTTATTAGATATACATAACAAATTGTTAGGAAATTAAAATTGTACAATGATATGTAAAACATTTCACAAACGTTAATATATATGAAATTTAAAATGATTGTTACGGTGTTACATTTTATGAATGTTAATGGATGTTGGTGATAATTTATGATATAATACTGCATAGTTAGTAGTCAAATAAATTTAGTTAAGCACAGTTAAATTTAGTTAAGCACAGTTAAAGAGTTAAAACGAAGCAAATATAAAAAGTGAATTCACAAATAATCCTATTACCTATACCTATTTGTACCCAGCATGCAGTGTATAGCTCTGGTTTAGAAATTTTTCAACAGTTTGATACTGATTTTTATTAATTGCGCTTTCATTTTATTGAGCTATAACTTCTAAACAAATGCAGATCACAAATATTTTTACTCTCATTTGGATTAGAATGTTGGTTATTCAAATTAAAAATTTCCATATCAGAGCTATATATTATTACCTAAATCTAACATTGTAGGTTTTCCAACTGGAACAACTGGAGATTACAGATTTCTGCCTTGTGCTTTACGTGGACGCCTGCCATGATTGGCTTAAGTCTACGGTGGGCCCACCCACATTCGGGGTTGCTAGGTAGACACTATGAATACCTTTATATCGGCAACCAACGACCACGGCTGCAACTTTGCCCTGTTGCACCATATATGTACCTATGGAAGCCTGAGGCGGAGCAGGACTTCCTCGCAGGTAAGCGATCGAGGCACTATCTAAAGCCTCTTCCGGTATGTGGCTACCGGCAGCCGAGTTGGGGGAGGCGGCCTCCTCCACACGCAACTCTACGCGGAGACACTTTGGTCTCTACCCGCGTATCTTTGGGTGGCAACCACAGCCACCACGAAGCTCTCACAAGTGAGAAGCCTACCCACGATGCGCTATATTAGTGGGCTTTATATTAGCGGGGTAGGAAGGACCCCTATACGATGCGCATCACCCGTGGCACCATTTTATAGCCTTTGGTAAGGCCTCGGAACTAGTCTGCGTTAGTTCATTGGCAGTGAACTGCAGGCGAGACTAGTCACTGCCATTTTGTGCCCAATTTATAGTAACTCACCAAGCATTATAATAATGTCACCTCCCAAAGCGGACACAGTGTTCATAGATGAAAGTTATCAAGATAGCACCTGCATAGAATCAATGCCTCTCCTGCATGAAGTCCTCAAGAATGGCAATGAGACCTTAAATAATTTAAAACGTATGGAAAGCGCGAAGTAATCCAAAAAGTAAAAAGAATATAACGGTCGAATTCTAATTAATTTTGAATATTTTCTTTTCTAGAATCAGACAACTGCAAAAATGCGCAACTGCAAAAATACCAGAAATATGCCGGAAAAGGGAGTTAGACGAGAAAGGTTAAAACCTCAAGATGGCCTTAAGATGCGGGCTTAAAGAGAGATTTATTTAATAAATCACCAGAATTTGATATACTTCCCACTCCTGGCGGCTTTTGGGATCCCCTCATAAGATCTTTTGGCTTGGCAATTTTTACTGAAGTATTGGTTTATATTTGCAAAACTTGATCGCTTTGAAAATGTTTATATATTTGAAATTTTGTAATTCTTGATAGTTAAATCGTTAATTTATTATAACTATATTAGTTAATATTTTAATAAAAACAGCGTTAATTTTTTATTGTACGTAAATACAATACAAATTATTCCTTTATTTCCTATAGTAAATAAATGGAAACATAAAATTTCCATCAGAGGGCTGTGTGCACTTCCACGCCACCCAACTTGGCGCGTTACCGGTTTTTTTGGATGTCCGGTTCCCCAGTAGTCATATAACACCCATATACAAATATACAATGCACACTTATTTTATTAGATATACATAACAAATTGTTAGGAAATTAAAATTGTACAATGATATGTAAAACATTTCACAAACGTTAATATATATGAAATTTAAAATGATTGTTACGGTGTTACATTTTATGAATGTTAATGGATGTTGGTGATAATTTATGATATAATACTGCATAGTTAGTAGTCAAATAAATTTAGTTAAGCACAGTTAAATTTAGTTAAGCACAGTTAAAGAGTTAAAACGAAGCAAATATAAAAAGTGAATTCACAAATAATCCTATTACCTATACCTATTTGTACCCAGCATGCAGTGTATAGCTCTGGTTTAGAAATTTTTCAACAGTTTGATACTGATTTTTATTAATTGCGCTTTCATTTTATTGAGCTATAACTTCTAAACAAATGCAGATCACAAATATTTTTACTCTCATTTGGATTAGAATGTTGGTTATTCAAATTAAAAATTTCCATATCAGAGCTATATATTATTACCTAAATCTAACATTGTAGGTTTTCCAACTGGAACAACTGGAGATTACAGATTTCTGCCTTGTGCTTTACGTGGACGCCTGCCATGATTGGCTTAAGTCTACGGTGGGCCCACCCACATTCGGGGTTGCTAGGTAGACACTATGAATACCTTTATATCGGCAACCAACGACCACGGCTGCAACTTTGCCCTGTTGCACCATATATGTACCTATGGAAGCCTGAGGCGGAGCAGGACTTCCTCGCAGGTAAGCGATCGAGGCACTATCTAAAGCCTCTTCCGGTATGTGGCTACCGGCAGCCGAGTTGGGGGAGGCGGCCTCCTCCACACGCAACTCTACGCGGAGACACTTTGGTCTCTACCCGCGTATCTTTGGGTGGCAACCACAGCCACCACGAAGCTCTCACAAGTGAGAAGCCTACCCACGATGCGCTATATTAGTGGGCTTTATATTAGCGGGGTAGGAAGGACCCCTATACGATGCGCATCACCCGTGGCACCATTTTATAGCCTTTGGTAAGGCCTCGGAACTAGTCTGCGTTAGTTCATTGGCAGTGAACTGCAGGCGAGACTAGTCACTGCCATTTTGTGCCCAATTTATAGTAACTCACCAAGCATTATAATAATGTCACCTCCCAAAGCGGACACAGTGTTCATAGATGAAAGTTATCAAGATAGCACCTGCATAGAATCAATGCCTCTCCTGCATGAAGTCCTCAAGAATGGCAATGAGACCTTAAATAATTTAAAACGTATGGAAAGCGCGAAGTAATCCAAAAAGTAAAAAGAATATAACGGTCGAATTCTAATTAATTTTGAATATTTTCTTTTCTAGAATCAGACAACTGCAAAAATGCGCAACTGCAAAAATACCAGAAATATGCCGGAAAAGGGAGTTAGACGAGAAAGGTTAAAACCTCAAGATGGCCTTAAGATGCGGGCTTAAAGAGAGATTTATTTAATAAATCACCAGAATTTGATATACTTCCCACTCCTGGCGGCTTTTGGGATCCCCTCATAAGATCTTTTGGCTTGGCAATTTTTACTGAAGTATTGGTTTATATTTGCAAAACTTGATCGCTTTGAAAATGTTTATATATTTGAAATTTTGTAATTCTTGATAGTTAAATCGTTAATTTATTATAACTATATTAGTTAATATTTTAATAAAAACAGCGTTAATTTTTTATTGTACGTAAATACAATACAAATTATTCCTTTATTTCCTATAGTAAATAAATGGAAACATAAAATTTCCATCAGAGGGCTGTGTGCACTTCCACGCCACCCAAGAGGTATGCAACTTGGCGCGTTACCGGTTTTTTTGGATGTCCGGTTCCCCAGTAGTCATATAACACCCATATACAAATATACAATGCACACTTATTTTATTAGATATACATAACAAATTGTTAGGAAATTAAAATTGTACAATGATATGTAAAACATTTCACAAACGTTAATATATATGAAATTTAAAATGATTGTTACGGTGTTACATTTTATGAATGTTAATGGATGTTGGTGATAATTTATGATATAATACTGCATAGTTAGTAGTCAAATAAATTTAGTTAAGCACAGTTAAATTTAGTTAAGCACAGTTAAAGAGTTAAAACGAAGCAAATATAAAAAGTGAATTCACAAATAATCCTATTACCTATACCTATTTGTACCCAGCATGCAGTGTATAGCTCTGGTTTAGAAATTTTTCAACAGTTTGATACTGATTTTTATTAATTGCGCTTTCATTTTATTGAGCTATAACTTCTAAACAAATGCAGATCACAAATATTTTTACTCTCATTTGGATTAGAATGTTGGTTATTCAAATTAAAAATTTCCATATCAGAGCTATATATTATTACCTAAATCTAACATTGTAGGTTTTCCAACTGGAACAACTGGAGATTACAGATTTCTGCCTTGTGCTTTACGTGGACGCCTGCCATGATTGGCTTAAGTCTACGGTGGGCCCACCCACATTCGGGGTTGCTAGGTAGACACTATGAATACCTTTATATCGGCAACCAACGACCACGGCTGCAACTTTGCCCTGTTGCACCATATATGTACCTATGGAAGCCTGAGGCGGAGCAGGACTTCCTCGCAGGTAAGCGATCGAGGCACTATCTAAAGCCTCTTCCGGTATGTGGCTACCGGCAGCCGAGTTGGGGGAGGCGGCCTCCTCCACACGCAACTCTACGCGGAGACACTTTGGTCTCTACCCGCGTATCTTTGGGTGGCAACCACAGCCACCACGAAGCTCTCACAAGTGAGAAGCCTACCCACGATGCGCTATATTAGTGGGCTTTATATTAGCGGGGTAGGAAGGACCCCTATACGATGCGCATCACCCGTGGCACCATTTTATAGCCTTTGGTAAGGCCTCGGAACTAGTCTGCGTTAGTTCATTGGCAGTGAACTGCAGGCGAGACTAGTCACTGCCATTTTGTGCCTCCACTGCAACGGGACTGGCACCCGAAACTGGAGATTACAGATTTCTGCCTTGTGCTTAACGTGCACGCCTGCCATGATGGCTTAAGTGCACGGCGGGCCATCCCGCATGGGGTTGCGAGTACGAACTCTGTGAACGTACTTTTTATGATTATCTGGCGGCAACCGCACCCACTTCGCTTACGGCAGCCAACCGTAGCTTTGTCGTGTACCTGTGGAAGCCTGTGTGTGGCAGGACATTCCTCGCAGGTTACTAGTTCGGCACTATCTAAGGCCTTGTGCCGGCTGGGACAACACCGGCACTTGAGTTGACGGAGGTCTGCCTCCTCGCGCAACTCTCGCGGAGACTCATGGTCTCTACCCGCGTATTTTTGGGTGGCAACCACAGCCACCACGAAGCTCCCACTAGGGGGCCTACCCACGATGCACTATCTTTGTGGGCTTTATATTTAGCGGGGTTGGAAAGACCCCTATACGTCGTGCATCACCCGTGGTACCGCTTTTAAGCCTTCGGTGAGGCCTCGGAACCAGGGTGCAGCTTTAGCTCTTGGCTAGTGAACCAGCTTGCACTCTGGTCACTGCCATTTTGTCGCCCACACCACGACGGGACTGGCACCCGAACTGGAGATTACAATTGGAAAACACTTGCGGCCGCTTGACCAACATCTTACCGTGATCCATTGGTGGCAGCGTCCGGAAACCTGAAGAATTGACCACCGCCTGCACATCCAACTTTACTGCATACTCGCACACTTGGCATTTTTTAGCAAAATTAGAAATCCTTGGAATGTATAAAAAATTTTTAAATTTTGCAAATTTAAAAATCGTGGTGAAAAAATATATAGCGAAAAAGGCCTAGCGCTGCAAATTAAATTCAAAAAAGAAACTTCAAAAATACGAAACCAATGAAACGCATTGAAACGTGTACATAAATTATGCGAATATGTTTTACGTAACAATCTCAATAATTCAACACGTAAGTAAATGTTTGAACTGAAGACTATCAAAGTTCCGTATATATATTATTGAATTCTTTGATATTACAAACAAATGTGACCCACATAATCTTGTTCAATACCAAAAATAATGAAATTTTCTAAATTGAAAAGTAGTTTCAAGCTCATTTAACAAGCTATAACGGTTTAATATACTGGTTTAATGATTCTTTATTTAATAATTAACGATAAAATTTAGTTTATACCAAATTACAGAATGCAGGCAACACTGTTTTCATACGAATGCTAAAAAATGTACTTAAAACACTACGAGCCGCATAAGCAGGTAACACTAAAATGGTCAAATCTAGCTGTGAGGTCAAAAAATAATTAAGGAATGCCAACGCCAGTATTTATATGCAATTTCTTTTTTAAGAGTTTCTCATAAGGATGAATTGATTACAATTATGTTGAAAAACTAAGATGTGTGCTAAAACTAAGTAAACGCAAATAAATCATTTCGTATATATTTTCAATGTGAATACTGAATATATTGAATTGAACTAAACTATTCAGGATAGAAAAATAAACTGTTAAATTATTTATATTACTTCAAAATGAAGATAGAATATATAAAATAATTACATTAATTCACATTATTATTAATAATACATTATTAAATAAATTCTTTTAAATATTTATTTAATTAATTTTACCATCGCTTACATTGTAAAATTGACATGAATGCTTATTAAATGCTAATTAAAACGTTATACCACATTTAATTTCGTATATATTCTCATAAAATATTGACAATATTTTAATTTAAGGTGAAGATTATTAAAACACATATACGGTAATTTAATTGCTTCGGCGAGTGATTAATAAACATCAAAATCAAAACAAAGCCTTTCACTTGGATTTAGGGTTATGTTAATAAAGCAACATGCAGAATTTCTTTAAGTAAATTGTTTTAAATATTTGTTTAATTTATTTTACCCTTTTTGGAATTATTTGCCCCATTGAATAAGTCACTCCTTTTTTGCGAATCACTAAATTATTGCACGAAATTTCATTTCATTTATTTCCTCATGCTTGCAAAAGCACAATGTTTTTGCCGACAAATTATTAGATATATTATTGTCATCAAACAAAGTATGAACACAATGCATGTACACAGCTTAAAGCATAAAAGTGTACATGAAATAGAATTTAATTTTATAGATCAATATTTAAGTTGGAATATCTAAACAAAGGTGGTGGGAATTTTAGACCGAAATGTCATTGGGGTCTGAAACTCAAATATTGTTTGGGTCCGTAACATGCAATTCCGCGAATTGTTTGGGTCTGTAACATCGATTTCCTGGAATTCCATTGTTTGTTTGGGTCTGAAATTCACTAACACTACCTTAAATCAGAGTTGTAGTTAGAGAAGTTTCCTATCTCGTTATCTCTGATGTCCGTACTGCATGTTTATCGCACTGCAAACATGTCCTGTGTTTGCAGTTACTAATCTGATCCTAATCTAGTTACTAATCTAATCCTGTGTTTGCAGATTGAATCTGAAGCAGTTGTAACACTGTCCAAAGGAAATGTAAGGTTATACCAGAGATAAAGAAATAGGACACTCGCACTAATACATGCACATTTTATGCACAATTTCACAAAAAAGTACAAATTTCTTAGGAAATTGGTACAAATTTCACGAGAAATTTGTAGCCACGCTAACGACGCTCTACCGTGCGTCAATGCTAGTGGTATCGATTATAAGGGGGCTTTAGGTGAAAAAAAACAGAAAATTAGTTTGGAATTATTAAATGTTTAAATTATTATTTCTTATTTTTTAAATACTTGATAAATAAAATGTTATGATTCTGTCTTTGAGAAACGGAAATTAGTATAATTAGAAAATATTTCATCATAATAAAAGAGAAAACGGAATTAGAATGATTTCACTGCCACAAAACAAAGATCATATAAAAGCATTCTACTATAATCAATTTAGTATTGTCTCAATGTTAAATGGTAACTATATATGTATCCAGATTTTCTATTATATTTTAAGAATTATATATTTCCTGCAGTTTTGGGGGACCTTCTATCTCCGTGAGCACCCATTGATTGATTTAAAGTAAATTCAAGGTGAAATCATTTTTTTTCAAAACATTGGATAACAGCTGTGTCTACTCAATGACATTATACTCGTTAGGCATGCACTGCAAACAAAAACAACAACAGGCGAGCTCACACGTATTGTGTTCGTGAATTCAACAGACTATAAAAAATGGCCATTATAACGAATATAATTTACAGCAACGAGTGTCCTATCTCTTTATCTCTGGTTATACCATGTTTTTTGTGTAATTCCAAAATAAATCGCTTTTCGGTATGGCCCCTTAAAAATAATTTTCCCTTTTGTTTGTTGGAAATTTTATGTCCGAGTCTTAGTTCTTTCTCATGACACACACGTTACGTTTTTTCTAAGGGAGGTGCCCTTAAAAATGAAAGTTATGGGTGTGATTAGGTGTACATGTAGTTTAAGATCCGTAGACAACTTGTGCATATGTTTTATTTGATGACTGAAATATGCACATATGTGCATAAATGGGTTAGAAACAAATAAATGTAATTATTTCATATGCATAAGAATATAAACGAAATTCAATTTCATGTATACCAAATTCAATTGACTTTGTTAGTATAACACACTAACAGAAACTAAAAAGAAAATGACATCAAATAATTTATTTGAAAAAATTCTTCACATTGTTTTATTAACGACTCTGCTATCATTATTGTGAAGCCAAGTGTTAGTCGCACTTAAAAGCAATCTAGTTCATTTAAAATATAAAAGATTTTCTTTGAGTATACCAATATGCAAATATGACTATTCTTATTTTCAGTTAAAATATTATTATTAATAATGTTACGTTTGAAAATTCCCTTTGTGAATATTTTAGGTTCGATCACTGGATTGTGAATAATTTAATAAAACAATAAAATTTGCTTTTGCTTTTAGTTCAAGTTTATTTGTCACTTTTAATTCAAAACGTAGTGCTTTCTACTTTACACCACTTAAATAATGTACTTCTCTTTCTAAACTCACGATGTGTTCACTTCAATTGCCAGATACGAATTGACAGCTGACACAGCTACCGCCGTATTTATACCACAGAGTCAATAGTATTGAAGGTTATAGAATCAGCTGGCAAGGTTCTAATGTATTTGTAATGATCTCCAGCATAACAAATCCAGCATTTCCTGAAATATGACAGGCTCAAAGTTCCTTCCTCAACGGTGTGCAACTCAACTGGCACACTAAATCTTGTAACACAATTCTGGACAAAGGCTTCCGCCACAGTTTTCGTCTCTTGGTTTTGTAGGTTTACTAAAGTAATCCATTATGACTAACACATATTTATTCCCGAAGTCAATAGTCGGAAATGGTTCCGCTACATCCATTGCGATGCGTTCGAATGGTGCTCTTGTATTGCACTGCTGCAATTTTCCTTTACTTCTAGACTTCGGACCTTGAGTTTTCATACATTGTGTACAGTTTTTGATTCATCCTGCAACTGATTCTTTGCAATTTGCCCAATAGAATCGCTGTTTGATCCTTTCTAGGATCTTTGTAACACCGAGATGCCCTCCGCTTGATCCTTTGTGGAATTCCTTCAATACGTCTGCTATTCTGGACCTCGGCACGACAGTCAAATTGCGTATATGTTTACCATCCTTGCTTTCCCACGTGCGATTCAGTAGTCCTGAACCCATTTCTTGTTTTGTTAGTCTCTGGTTCATTTCAATGGCATCCATGAACATGGCTAAATCTTTATCTTTGAGTTGGTAACCCCTTCTTCGGGTTGCAAGTTTGTTAGTCGTACATCGACTATTCCTTCACATCCTTCAACCTTACAACAATGTTTGCCCTCCATTCCGATGTTGTATTTCAAAGTAATAGTTTTAAGTCTTTCTTTTCTATACAGCGCGCAATCTGCCGCTAGGGATGTTTGAATGGTAGCAAGCATTTGAGTGCTGCATGATCTGTCCTTAAGAGGAAATGCTGTCCATGAAGATATTTGTGGAAATGTTTGACGCATTTCACCACTGCCAACAGTTTTTGTCTTGTTACGCAATAGTTCCTTTCTGGTTTTCCGAGTACTCTGCTGTAATACCCAATAACTTTTTCCTGGCCACTGACTATCTGTGAAAGTACGCCTCCTATTCCATATGCGCTAGCATCTGTATCCAAGACAAAATTTTTCGCCAGGAACTGGATATGCCAACATTGGAGCTGTGCAGAGTAACTCTTTCAACCGCTGCAAAGCATCCTCTTCCGCCTTCTTCCATGTAAATTTACAATTCTTCTTTGTCAGGTTATGTAAGCTTCGTCCAACGTTGGCAAATCCAGGTACGAAACGTCGATAATAGGTACAGAGTCCTAGAAAACTTCGAACTTTATGAACATTTTTAGGACGAGGCCATTCTCTTACTGATTTGATTTTATCTTCATCCGTGTGAATTTCATCTGTAGTTATTTTGTGACCTAGGTAAGTTACTTCTTTTTTAAATAAACCGCATTTCTTTTTCAGGATTTAACCGCAGGGCAGCAGAGAAAATTTGTCTAAAGACTCCTTCCAAATTTTTAAGGTGGTCATCAAAATGCTTGCCCATGACAATGATGTCATCAAGATACACTAAACATGTCTTCCAATTAAGTCCCTTTAGAACGTGTTCCATCTGACGTTCAAAAGTCGTTGGCGCATTGCACAATCCAAATGGCATTACGGAAAATTACCACAATCCATCTCCAATGCTAAAGGCAGTTTTCTCACGATCAGATTTCTCGATCTCCACTTGCCAGTAGCCGCTTTGTAAGTCCAACGTTGAAAACCATTTCGCACCACACAATGTATCCAGGGTCATCTATTCGCGGCAGTTGTTAGCTGTCCTTTTCGGTCATTCAATTTCCGATAGTCGACACAAAACCGTGTACTTTCATCCTTTTTTTTAACTAACACGACCGGTGAGCTCCATGGACTTGTTGAAGGTTCAATCACTCCATCTTTCTGCATCTCTTTTATTATTTGCTCCGCCTCTTCTCGTTTTGCCAGTGTAACCTTGCGCGGAGCTTACCGAATCGGTCTTGCGTCGCCTGTTTCTATCTGATGTTGCACAACAGCAGTCCGTCTAAATTTATTGCAATCACTTGCAAATATGGTGTTATATTTCTCCGATAGGCGTTTTCTATTTAACTTTTATTCTTTCTAACCCTCTCAACAAATTGTTTGTTGTGATGGGAATTTTTCTGCTTCCTTTGCAAACGCCATTGTTTCATTTCCGGGGAGAGTTATCGCAATTAACTCTCGCCTTGATTAAGATTGATCGGTTTTGTGAGCCCATTAACTACCCGAATTGCAATGCACTCATTATTGCTAGTTTGTACAAGGGTTCGTCCAACCAATATATCTGACGTCGTTCTCGTTCTCTCCACTACCCACAGGTTGCGAGTTTCACAATCTCCGTCCACACGTGCCCATAAGATTGCTTCGGACTTTGCTGGAATCTGCTGTTGGTGGCTAATACTCACATTCCTTATCTGAGCCTATTCATAGCCTGTATTTATGGTTACCTCCATATTCTGGAATGTCAGCATAATTTCTCTCAAATTTAGGGTTATGCCATGGGCCAGCATGAAGTCGACATCAATAATTACCTCATCTACTGTTGCAGCCACTAAGAAGTTGTGACGCAATTCGAGCGTTCCCATCTGCACGGTACACTCCAATTTTCCATTAATCTTGGTTTCGCCTCCAGTAGCTGTACGTAATTTGTAACTAGTCGGTGGCTCTATGTTACCTCCTGCAAGATATGATATAATAGTGGAGTGTGTTGCGCCCGTATCGAGAGTTAAAACCAGTATTTGTCCATTCACAGCTCCATTTACGGTAAGGTTGTTGGGTGAGTAGGTGTGACCAGCTCACGCCCCTCACGGCTGGCCCGTTTTAGTTTAACAGTTGGTCTTGCTTCGTAGCGACACTCCCATCTCCGGCTCCCATCTCCATCATTTTTCCATCGAAATGCCTTGCACTCTTTTACGAAGTGTCCTGCCTTTCCAAAATTGTAACATTTACTTCCGGAACCTCTGCGAGAATCTGCGACCATCTTTAAGACATCTCATGAACTTTTCCATGTATTCGCTTTGGTCGGGTCCAGTCGATGAAGGCTACGTACTGGCTCGTTTATGAGACTTGCTGTTTCTTGTGTCGATGCATATGACACTGTTTTAGCAAACGTTTTCTTTGTCTCGATATTTGCTGCGCATCTAGTATTCACATCCCATATTCCTCTGAAAAATGCCTCAATCTTGAACGTCTCAATCACTTCAGCTGGTGAATCAGCATAAGCCAAACGAGCGAGCTCTATGTCTATTGCATATTCCTGCAGTGACTCGTTAGCTCTTTGACACCGATTTAGTAATTCCATACGGAAAACTTTTCCTATGTTCACCGCTATATCGACATTCATGGGCTGCCATTATTGCGTCTTAGTTTCCCTTTTCATCCTCAGAAACCTGAGTCTGTAAAACTCCTGTCGCAGATCCTTTGATAGAGATCACTAAGGCTGCTACTTTATCTGCCGTGTTCCAGTGATTGGCTTGTGCCGTGTTTTCAAACTTCATCTTGAAAATTTTAAATGGTATCGTTTGACGTAACGATACCATTCAAAATTTTCAAGATGCAGTTTGAAAACACGGCGCAAGCCAATCAAGGTTCGAGCCTTTAACTTCGTTGAATTGATAGCTCTGACTGGCCCACTGGACGCCATTTCTCTGTCAAGACACAAAACTTTTGATTCTAGTTGCTGTAGTTGATATTCTACCTTACCTTGTCTCGCCTCCAACTCGACAGGGTTTCCTTCAATCCGTGATACTTGATTCTGTAGTTTTGAAACATTGTTTGCCATCTGCTGCTGCAATAGTGAGGTGTTATTCTATAATTGCTGCTATAGCTGTGATGTGTTATTTTTCAATTCCTCCATTCGTAGCGATAATTGCTGTTGCAATTCTGATGACTGCTGCGACATTGTAGCCAGGAGCATGTTCATGTCGAACGCTTGAGCACGTTGTGGCTTTGACAGCTGCTCTTTGACTTTTGATGCTCCTGTTGCATGAAGACGGACATCATTTTCTTTCACATTAACGCCGGCGCTTTCCATTGGCTTATGCAAACGTGCTTGCAAATCTACCTTCTGACCTGTTGTAGGCAATCTACGATCCTCCAGGTCTTCTCTTAATTCTGGAATTATTAATTCAGCAAATTTCGCATGGTACGAGATTATTCAACAATCCCACTTCTGACACCAATTGTTAAGTTATTTGAAAATTGCGTTGTGAATAGGTTCGATCACTGGATTGTGAATAATTTAATGAAACAATTAAGTTTGCTTTTGCTTTTAGTCTAAGTTTGTTAGTCCTTTTACTTCAAAATGTATTACTTTCAACTTTACACCACCTAAATAGTGTACTTCGCTTTGTAAACATACGATGTGTTCACTTCAATTGCCAGATACGAATTGACAGCTGACACAGCTACCGCCGTATTTATACCTCAGAGACAATAGCATTGAAGGTTCTAGAATCACCTGGCAAGTGGTATTTGTTATGATCTCTGGTATAGTTGCGTTTTCGGGCGACACACGTCGCTTTCGCAAAAGTTCGCGAATTTGCTACAATAAGTTCTTCTCTTCATCGTAAACCATATAGTTCATCCCTTAAGCTCCCAGGCGCTCACAGTAATAACCAGACCTACACGGAATTATTTATTCATTATCATCAAGATAAACTCTGAAAATCAAACGTGTAAAATATATGCATTGGCATACCCTAATTATTTCTTTACCGCTCCCTTAAATTCGATGATTTTAGTGTTGCCTGCATGTGCGGCGCTTACTACCTAATGAGTCATTTAGGGTATTCTCATTAAAGCATGCAGCTTAGGCATTCGTCATTCGGCAATAAGTATTATATTCAAGTTTTTTGTTAATTATTAAAAAATTAATGAAATATCACATTAATATTGCTGCGTATGCATCAAACAACTATCAAGTTTAGTAAATTTTGTAATTTTTGATACTGCAACAACAACAATTTGAAACACTTGAATGCTGTATTACATAGTTTTTAGTTTTTGTGTGGAGACTAGATTATTTCATTGGGGCACAAAGAATACTCATAAAATTTTTACATTTACTTAAGTGCATTTTCGGCTCTATTCTGGTTGTTAAGTAAACAAGCTTTTATGTTAAGTTCTTGTTAAAGAATTTGTTAATTTCGATATTCTGAAAAAACAACAGCATAAAATATTTTAAAGTTCACCACGTATGGTGACTTTCTGTTTGACGTTTACGAGCTGTTTAATTTTAAACAGCGGGCATGTTTACCATGCTCACTTTTTCGCTGTTGTATTTGATAGCCCTTACTTCGCCAGCTTACCTTTGTCAGTTTCGCCCTTCCATTTCTTGGCGGTAGCACTATCTTTTCCCTTCGCGAAATAGGTCTTGCGTCACCAGGGGATACATGAAGTTGCCTAGTAGTATTACATTGGTTGTACTTCTTTTCTGCCCTTTATCGGTAGTGCGGCGAGGTGTCTTACAGTGCAAAGTGCCACAATTACAAAGTGCCACTTTACCACAATTGTTGCACCTGCCTATAGTACTTGTTACGACCTTATCGTCTTCCTGCGTGGGTTGCTCCGGCTAACTGGTGAATTGGGTCGCGGTTCTTAACCCTCCACGCAGGAACGAATCGTACAATAAAAAAAAATTTTAACTTAAATTTGCAATAGTCATTTCTGCTCCTGGACTTTATTTCCGCTACCACTCTGCCCTTCTCCATTCACCCGCCCTACATGCCCCGCCCGCAAATTAAAGAATTACCCAGACATGTTAGATATAAATGGATGTAATGAGCACAAATACATAATTGATATAATATTTACATATGCACATTAAAGAAAAACATGAGCAATTACGCTATTATGAATATTATAATTAAAATTGTAGATATTTTTTATAAGTTATTCACCTATTCAGGGGCCAAGTTATATACCTCTGTTTCAATGGGTTTTGAATCCAAAGACTGGGCGAAATATACCTAAAACCGAACCGCTTCGAAGGAGCTCTCTCGTCGCTTATCTGGGGGTCGAAGTATATCATATACTATTAAAATTTTTGCCGCGATTTAAATTTTGAACCCCGGAACGAGGTGCAACATACACTTTTCAAATACAAACTGAAACTCAAATATTATTACATATACCATTAAAATTCACAAAAAAGAAAAAATATATAAAACTACTAGAACACAATCCACATTAAACGTTGGACGCGCTCGTCATGGGTACCGGGGTGAAAATCGTGTTTCGAAAATTATATATCCATGTGGTAAAAAAGCAGTCTTGGTCCAACGAAAAAATATAGTATGGGCGCGAGGTGGAGAGTTGGCTTTATGCCAGAATCTTTGGTAGTGCTCTCAAGGCTAGACACACTATTCGCTACTTATGCCACTTAGCTTTACAGCGGGGAATGCACCGCTCATAGAGAATAATCCTCCAGAATCCTTTTCCCCTTTCCGTCGTCTTTTCTCTTGCACAGGCGGGTACCCTGGATGAAGTTCCGTGCAAATGAAACGAACGGCTCCCTGCTACCGCTACCACCTCACGACAGAAATTACACGATCCTCTGACCCTTTATAGTCGTTTTAACTTCACACAGATATTGCTTCTAATTAGAATTTAATTTGCTTAAAGACAGCGTTCGGCTGTACTTTTTCTTAGAACTATTTTATTCAATCTTCTTTCATGCAACTTGCTTCCTCGAAACACGATCCCAGAATCCCTTTCTTCAAATCAACTGCTCGATCTCTATACCGGCGATGTCGGATGATCAACGGTACCTTATCTACTACCTTTTAGTTATTGCCTTAAACATATGTATAAGCTTCTCTACAGGGAGTTCTGTACATGATTCAAAGTTAAGTATGTGTTCGAATTCGAACCCTCTCGCTCTACCCAATCTTCTCATTCCAGTTGCGTCAACACAATGTAATCAGTAAAACCCTATAGTGATGGTCTACATCATCTATGGCACCCCGTCTATTTTCACCACGAGCTTTTGCGATACGATCTCTTGACAGTAGCTGTTTGCTTGTCAAAAACAACAACAAATACACAAACCGGAATGACATTTGGATTTTTTTTTCACGCAACAAACCAGCGTAAATCTGTGATAATCTTCTGATTGTGTCTCATTAACCTACCCATTAAATCGCTTTGATCGAGCTCCAGTCGATGAACGCTATGTGCTGGTTTGCCTAGGAGACTGTGTTCCTTGTGTCAAGGCATACGACACTTTCGGCAAACGTTTTCTTCGTTTCGATGTTTGCTGCGCGTCCAGTATCCACATCCTGTATTTTCCTGACAAATGCCTCTATCTTAAATGTCTCAATCACTTTAGCTGACGAATCGGCATAAGCCAAATGAGCAAGCCGCTCTATGTCTGTTGCATTTCCTACGATGGGGAAAACACCTACTTCGTGCACTATTTTAAATTTGTTAATCCGCCTCCACTCTGAGCGAACTTTCAGGAACAATTTTTGGAACTTTGCGTGGTTCCTAATCAGGGATTTCAGGGCACTGCATTTCCGTCCAGAGTATGGGTACCATGGGCATATAATTCGACTTTTAGTAATTCACACCTACAATTAGTTATAATAATTCTTTTTCTAGTAATTCAGTAGGATTATTAGAATTCTAAAAAAATGTTGGTTCAAAAAATAAAATCTAACCGAATTAGGTAATATAATTTAACTCACATTTGCTTGTTCCATTTTATAATAGTTATTTAATAGTTACTTATATTAGTTATATAAGTAGTAATATAATATTTAAGTAGTCAGAATAGTATGAATTTAACAATTTCAAAAAAACATAGTTTTAACTTGCGTGTAAAAATTTAAATATAAATTTGATTTTCAAAAATTACAAAGGTTTTTCGACAGCTCATAAGCAATAGAAAAATACAATCGAATCTTTCCTATTCCTTTTTTTCACAGAAACACTGTTTTCGATATATTCTTATAATATTGGGATTGAAATAAATATCAATCGAATAATTTGACGATTAGAATATTTTCATATTTCGATTGCTTTTTTACAGAAACAGAACGTTAAAAAATGACGTCAGAATGACATATAATCGAGAGAACTAATAGAAAAGAGCGATCGAAAAGAGCTAAAAATGAGCTGCTGGGCGTGAGTTTAATATTCTGCCGTTTTTTGCAATATTTTATGGTAATAAAGTTCCCATCTCATTATCTCTGGTATGGGACGATGCTAAGAGATATCAATATTTACAGAAAAAAATCACTTAACTTTCAAATATTTTAAATATAAATATAATAACACAAATATATTTTTAAAAAGTAGAATTCCTCCTTAAGAAATGAAGTACCGAACCTTATAATGTATCACCACACGAAAACGGTGACGAACACGAAAACGTTGACGAACACGACACAAAAACGAAATTAATCCCCGCTCAGATATTGTAACTCCTTCGTTTCAGTTTATTGCTCTTGGGATCTACAGCAACAACAGACTAATATTCATTGAACCACTTAAGTTTTTTCTTTCCGAAGATCACGACTAAAACCCCACCTTGTAATCGAATGCTTCATAAATTTCAGAATTAATAGTAAAATAACACATTTTATTTATTGTACATTAAATTGGGGTAATCGTGTTCAGAACAATGAATTAGAAAGCCCACCACAAACCGTATGTCGAGTATACCTTTTATATTACTCAATATACTTTTATAGGATACTTTTTATATAACCCGAGCAAAATTTATAATAAATCAAATACAAATTTCATGGTTATTAATAACTTCAAAAATGTGCAAATATAAACTTCCCCTCAATCCTCCTTTCATACTAATATGCAGCAACGCTTTTCAGCTGCGACGAAGGCTTTTTGTTATCGTAAAATTTTGCGACATTTTTGTGAATTATTCGTCTTACATTCTCAAGTGACTTCCAATCGAACGTAAAAAACACCCTCAAGAAACCAGATTTCGATTCGTCTTCGTTAAGTTTTCGTTATCGTTACTTTGGCGCACTTCTTCATATTTTTTTCGTTAAATCGACGAAAGGAGGGGAAATTGCAAAAGGGAATCGGAGATTGAGTTTCGTTTTCGTGATACATTATAAGGCCGCCTTTGTGAATACAACAGCTGATACATTTTTCATATTTTGTGAGACGGCGTCGACTTTGTGAATATCTTATTTTCCTATGCAAAAGCTTTCATAAGCGTATAAGCACGGCAAAATAAACACGATTATTACGCATGACATCCAAATTGAACCAAATTAATTTTGAATATATTTATTAAAAAGCGAACGTATCACGCGTTTTGACTTTTTAGTAGGACATTCCGGGTAGTCAACATAAAAATGGATAGAATGTCGGAATCAGAGATAAAGAGATAGGACACTCGCACTAATCCACACACATTTTATGCATACTTTCACAAAAAGGTACAAATTTCTTAGGAAATTGGTACAAATTGGTACACGCTAACGACGCTCTACCGTGCGTCAATGCTAGTGGTATCGATTATAAGGGGGCTTTAGGTGAAAAAAAACAGAAAATTAGTTTGGAATTATTAAATGTTTAAATTATTATTTCTTATTTTTTAAATACTTGATAAATAAAATGTTATGATTCTGTCTTTGAGAAACGGAAATTAGTATAATTAGAAAATATTTCATCATAATAAAAGAGAAAACGGAATTAGAATGATTTCACTGCCACAAAACAAAGATCATATAAAAGCATTCTACTATTATCAATTTAGTATTGTCTCAATGTTAAATGGTAACTATATATGTATCCAGATTTTCTATTATATTTTAAGAATTATATATTTCCTGCAGTTTTGGGGACCTTCTATCTCCGTGAGCACCCATTGATTGATTTAAAGTAAATTCAAGGTGAAATCATTTTTTTTCAAAACATTGGATAACAGCTGTGTCTACTCAATGACATTATACTCGTTAGGCATGCACTGCAAACAAAAACAACAACAGGCGAGCTCACACGTATTGTGTTCGTGAATTCAACAGACTATAAAAAATGGCCATTATAACGAATATAATTTACAGCAACGAGTGTCCTATCTCTTTATCTCTGGTTATACCATGTTTTTTGTGTAATTCCAAAATAAATCGCTTTTCGGTATGGCCCCTTAAAAATAATTTTCCCTTTTGTTTGTTGGAAATTTTATGTCCGAGCCTTAGTTCTTTCTCATGACACACACGTTACGTTTTTTCTAAGGGAGGTGCCCTTAAAAATGAAAGTTATGGGTGTGATTAGGTGTACATGTAGTTTAAGATCCGTAGACAACTTGTGCATATGTTTTATTTGATGACTGAAATATGCACATATGTGCATAAATGGGTTAGAAACAAATAAATGTAATTATTTCATATGCATAAGAATATAAACGAAATTCAATTTCATGTATACCAAATTCAATTGACTTTGTTAGTATAACACACTAACAGAAACTAAAAAGAAAATGACATCAAATAATTTATTTGAAAAAATTCTTCACATTGTTTTATTAACGACTCTGCTATCATTATTGTGAAGCCAAGTGTTAGTCGCACTTAAAAGCAATCTAGTTCATTTAAAATATAAAAGATTTTCTTTGAGTATACCAATATGCAAATATGACTATTCTTATTTTCAGTTAAAATATTATTATTAATAATGTTACGTTTGAAAATTCCCTTTGTGAATATTTTAGGTTCGATCACTGGATTGTGAATAATTTAATAAAACAATAAAATTTGCTTTTGCTTTTAGTTCAAGTTTATTTGTCACTTTTAATTCAAAACGTAGTGCTTTCTACTTTACACCACTTAAATAGTGTACTTCTCTTTCTAAACTCACGATGTGTTCACTTCAATTGCCAGATACGAATTGACAGCTGACACAGCTACCGCCGTATTTATACCACAGAGTCAATAGTATTGAAGGTTATAGAATCAGCTGGCAAGGTTCTAATGTATTTGTAATGATCTCCAGCATAACAAATCCAGCATTTCCTGAAATATGACAGGCTCAAAGTTCCTTCCTCAACGGTGTGCAACTCAACTGGCACACTAAATCTTGTAACACAATTCTGGACAAAGGCTTCCGCCACAGTTTTCGTCTCTTGGTTTTGTAGGTTTACTAAAGTAATCCATTATGACTAACACATATTTATTCCCGAAGTCAATAGTCGGAAATGGTTCCGCTACATCCATTGCGATGCGTTCGAATGGTGCTCTTGTATTGCACTGCTGCAATTTTCCTTTACTTCTAGACTTCGGACCTTGAGTTTTCATACATTGTGTACAGTTTTTGATTCATCCTGCAACTGATTCTTTGCAATTTGCCCAATAGAATCGCTGTTTGATCCTTTCTAGGATCTTTGTAACACCGAGATGCCCTCCGCTTGATCCTTTGTGGAATTCCTTCAATACGTCTGCTATTCTGGACCTCGGCACGACAGTAAAATTGCGTATATGTTTACCATCCTTGCTTTCCCACGTGCGATTCAGTAGTCCTGAACCCATTTCTTGTTTTGTTAGTCTCTGGTTCATTTCAATGGCATCCATGAACATGGCTAAATCTTTATCTTTGAGTTGGTAACCCCTTCTTCGGGTTGCAAGTTTGTTAGTCGTACATCGACTATTCCTTCACATCCTTCAACCTTACAACAATGTTTGCCCTCCATTCCGATGTTGTATTTCAAAGTAATAGTTTTAAGTCTTTCTTTTCTATACAGCGCGCAATCTGCCGCTAGGGATGTTTGAATGGTAGCAAGCATTTGAGTGCTGCATGATCTGTCCTTAAGAGGAAATGCTGTCCATGAAGATATTTGTGGAAATGTTTGACGCATTTCACCACTGCCAACAGTTTTTGTCTTGTTACGCAATAGTTCCTTTCTGGTTTTCCGAGTACTCTGCTGTAATACCCAATAACTTTTTCCTGGCCACTGACTATCTGTGAAAGTACGCCTCCTATTCCATATGCGCTAGCATCTGTATCCAAGACAAAATTTTTCGCCAGGAACTGGATATGCCAACATTGGAGCTGTGCAGAGTAACTCTTTCAACCGCTGCAAAGCATCCTCTTCCGCCTTCTTCCATGTAAATTTACAATTCTTCTTTGTCAGGTTATGTAAGCTTCGTGCAACGTTGGCAAATCCAGGTACGAAACGTCGATAATAGGTACAGAGTCCTAGAAAACTTCGAACTTTATGAACATTTTTAGGACGAGGCCATTCTCTTACTGATTTGATTTTATCTTCATCCGTGTGAATTTCATCTGTAGTTATTTTGTGACCTAGGTAAGTTACTTCTTTTTTAAATAAACCGCATTTCTTTTTCAGGATTTAACCGCAGGGCAGCAGAGAAAATTTGTCTAAAGACTCCTTCCAAATTTTTAAGGTGGTCATCAAAATGCTTGCCCATGACAATGATGTCATCAAGATACACTAAACATGTCTTCCAATTAAGTCCCTTTAGAACGTGTTCCATCTGACGTTCGAAAGTCGTTGGCGCATTGCACAATCCAAATGGCATTACGGAAAATTACCACAATCCATCTCCAATGCTAAAGGCAGTTTTCTCACGATCAGATTTCTCGATCTCCACTTGCCAGTAGCCGCTTTGTAAGTCCAACGTTGAAAACCATTTCGCACCACACAATGTATCCAGGGTCATCTATTCGCGGCAGTTGTTAGCTGTCCTTTTCGGTCATTCAATTTCCGATAGTCGACACAAAACCGTGTACTTTCATCCTTTTTTTTAACTAACACGACCGGTGAGCTCCATGGACTTGTTGAAGGTTCAATCACTCCATCTTTCTGCATCTCTTTTATTATTTGCTCCGCCTCTTCTCGTTTTGCCAGTGTAACCTTGCGCGGAGCTTACCGAATCGGTCTTGCGTCGCCTGTTTCTATCTGATGTTGCACAACAGCAGTCCGTCTAAATTTATTGCAATCACTTGCAAATATGGTGTTATATTTCTCCGATAGGCGTTTTCTATTTAACTTTTATTCTTTCTAACCCTCTCAACAAATTGTTTGTTGTGATGGGAATTTTTCTGCTTCCTTTGCAAACGCCATTGTTTCATTTCCGGGGAGAGTTATCGCAATTAACTCTCGCCTTGATTAAGATTGATCGGTTTTGTGAGCCCATTAACTACCCGAATTGCAATGCACTCATTATTGCTAGTTTGTACAAGGGTTCGTCCAACCAATATATCTGACGTCGTTCTCGTTCTCTCCACTACCCACAGGTTGCGAGTTTCACAATCTCCGTCCACACGTGCCCATAGGATTGCTTCGGACTTTGCTGGAATCTGCTGTTGGTGGCTAATACTCACATTCCTTATCTGAGCATATTCATAGCCTGTATTTATGGTTACCTCCATATTCTGGAATGTCAGCATAATTTCTCTCAAATTTAGGGTTATGCCATGGGCCAGCATGAAGTCGACATCAATAATTACCTCATCTACTGTTGCAGCCACTAAGAAGTTGTGACGCAATTCGAGCGTTCCCATCTGCACGGTACACTCCAATTTTCCATTAATCTTGGTTTCGCCTCCAGTAGCTGTACGTAATTTGTAACTAGTCGGTGGCTCTATGTTACCTCCTGCAAGATATGATATAATAGTGGAGTGTGTTGCGCCCGTATCGAGAGTTAAAACCAGTATTTGTCCATTCACAGCTCCATTTACGGTAAGGTTGTTGGGTGAGTAGGTGTGACCAGCTCACGCCCCTCACGGCTGGCCCGTTTTAGTTTAACAGTTGGTCTTGCTTCGTAGCGACACTCCCATCTCCGGCTCCCATCTCCATCATTTTTCCATCGAAATGCCTTGCACTCTTTTACGAAGTGTCCTGCCTTTCCAAAATTGTAACATTTACTTCCGGAACCTCTGCGAGAATGTGCGACCATCTTTAAGACATCTCATGAACTTTTCCATGTATTCGCTTTGGTCGGGTCCAGTCGATGAAGGCTACGTACTGGCTCGTTTATGAGACTTGCTGTTTCTTGTGTCGATGCATATGACACTGTTTTAGCAAACGTTTTCTTTGTCTCGATATTTGCTGCGCATCTAGTATTCACATCCCATATTCCTCTGAAAAATGCCTCAATCTTGAACGTCTCAATCACTTCAGCTGGTGAATCAGCATAAGCCAAACGAGCGAGCTCTATGTCTATTGCATATTCCTGCAGTGACTCGTTAGCTCTTTGACACCGATTTAGTAATTCCATACGGAAAACTTTTCCTATGTTCACCGCTATATCGACATTCATGGGCTGCCATTATTGCGTCTTAGTTTCCCTTTTCATCCTCAGAAACCTGAGTCTGTAAAACTCCTGTCGCAGATCCTTTGATAGAGATCACTAAGGCTGCTACTTTATCTGCCGTGTTCCAGTGATTGGCTTGTGCCGTGTTTTCAAACTTCATCTTGAAAATTTTAAATGGTATCGTTTGACGTAACGATACCATTCAAAATTTTCAAGATGCAGTTTGAAAACACGGCGCAAGCCAATCAAGGTTCGAGCCTTTAACTTCGTTGAATTGATAGCTCTGACTGGCCCACTGGACGCCATTTCTCTGTCAAGACACAAAACTTTTGATTCTAGTTGCTGTAGTTGATATTCTACCTTACCTTGTCTCGCCTCCAACTCGACAGGGTTTCCTTCAATCCGTGATACTTGATTCTGTAGTTTTGAAACATTGTTTGCCATCTGCTGCTGCAATAGTGAGGTGTTATTCTATAATTGCTGCTATAGCTGTGATGTGTTATTTTTCAATTCCTCCATTCGTAGCGATAATTGCTGTTGCAATTCTGATGACTGCTGCGACATTGTAGCCAGGAGCATGTTCATGTCGAACGCTTGAGCACGTTGTGGCTTTGACAGCTGCTCTTTGACTTTTGATGCTCCTGTTGCATGAAGACGGACATCATTTTCTTTCACATTAACGCCGGCGCTTTCCATTGGCTTATGCAAACGTGCTTGCAAATCTACCTTCTGACCTGTTGTAGGCAATCTACGATCCTCCAGGTCTTCTCTTAATTCTGGAATTATTAATTCAGCAAATTTCGCATGGTACGAGATTATTCAACAATCCCACTTCTAACACCAATTGTTAAGTTATTTGAAAATTGCGTTGTGAATAGGTTCGATCACTGGATTGTGAATAATTTAATGAAACAATTAAGTTTGCTTTTGCTTTTAGTCTAAGTTTGTTAGTCCTTTTACCTCAAAATGTATTACTTTCAACTTTACACCACCTAAATAGTGTACTTCGCTTTGTAAACATACGATGTGTTCACTTCAATTGCCAGATACGAATTGACAGCTGACACAGCTACCGCCGTATTTATACCGCAGAGACAATAGCATTGAAGGTTCTAGAATCACCTGGCAAGTGGTATTTGTTATGATCTCTGGTATAGTTGCGTTTTCGGGCGACACACGTCGCTTTCGCAAAAGTTCGCGAATTTGCTACAATAAGTTCTTCTCTTCATCGTAAACCATATAGTTCATCCCTTAAGCTCCCAGGCGCTCACAGTAATAACCAGACCTACACGGAATTATTTATTCATTATCATCAAGATAAACTCTGAAAATCAAACGTGTAAAATATATGCATTGGCATACCCTAATTATTTCTTTACCGCTCCCTTAAATTCGATGATTTTAGTGTTGCCTGCATGTGCGGCGCTTACTACCTAATGAGTCATTTAGGGTATTCTCATTAAAGCATGCAGCTTAGGCATTCGTCATTCGGCAATAAGTATTATATTCAAGTTTTTTCACATTATAATATGAAATATCACATTAATATTGCTGCGTATGCATCAAACAACTATCAAGTTTAGTAAATTTTGTAATTTTTGATACTGCAACAACAACAATTTGAAACACTTGAATGCTGTATTACATAGTTTTTAGTTTTTGTGTGGAGACTAGATTATTTCATTGGGGCACAAAGAATACTCATAAAATTTTTACATTTACTTAAGTGGATTTCGGCTCTATTCTGGTTGTTAAGTAAACAAGCTTTTATGTTAAGTTCTTGTTAAAGAATTTGTTAATTTCGATATTCTGAAAAAACAACAGCATAAAATATTTTAAAGTTCACCACGTATGGTGACTTTCTGTTTGACGTTTACGAGCTGTTTAATTTTAAACAGCGGGCATGTTTACCATGCTTACTTTTTCGCTGTTGTATTTGATAGCCCTTACTTCGCCAGCTTACCTTTGTCAGTTTCGCCCTTCCATTTCTTGGCGGTAGCACTATCTTTTCCCTTCGCGAAATAGGTCTTGCGTCACCAGGGGATACATGAAGTTGCCTAGTAGTATTACATTGGTTGTACTTCTTTTCTGCCCTTTATCGGTAGTGCGGCGAGGTGTCTTACAGTGCAAAGTGCCACAATTACAAAGTGCCACTTTACCACAATTGTTGCACCTGCCTATAGTACTTGTTACGACCTTATCGTCTTCCTGCGTGGGTTGCTCCGGCTAACTGGTGAATTGGGTCGCGGTTCTTAACCCTCCACGCAGGAACGAATCGTACAATAAAAAAAAATTTTAACTTAAATTTGCAATAGTCATTTCTGCTCCTGGACTTTATTTCCGCTACCACTCTGCCCTTCTCCATTCACCCGCCCTACATTGCCCCGCCCGCAAATTAAAGAATTACCCAGACATGTTAGATATAAATGGATGTAATGAGCACAAATACATAATTGATATAATATTTACATATGCACATTAAAGAAAAACATGAGCAATTACGCTATTATGAATATTATAATTAAAATTGTAGATATTTTTTATAAGTTATTCACCTATTCAGGGGCCAAGTTATATACCTCTGTTTCAATGGGTTTTGAATCCAAAGACTGGGCGAAATATACCTAAAACCGAACCGCTTCGAAGGAGCTCTCTCGTCGCTTATCTGGGGGTCGAAGTATATCATATACTATTAAAATTTTTGCCGCGATTTAAATTTTGAACACCGGAACGAGGTGCAACATACACTTTTCAAATACAAACTGAAACTCAAATATTATTACATATACCATTAAAATTCACAAAAAAGAAAAAATATATAAAACTACATAGAATACAATCCACATTAAACGTTGGACGCGCTCGTCATGGGTACCGGGGTGAAAATCGTGTTTCGAAAATTATATATCCATGTGGTAAAAAAGCAGTCTTGGTCCAACGAAAAAATATAGTATGGGCGCGAGGTGGAGAGTTGGCTTTATGCCAGAATCTTTGGTAGTGCTCTCAAGGCTAGACACACTATTCGCTACTTATGCCACTTAGCTTTACAGCGGGGAATGCACCGCTCATAGAGAATAATCCTCCAGAATCCTTTTCCCCTTTCCGTCGTCTTTTCTCTTGCACAGGCGGGTACCCTGGATGAAGTTCCGTGCAAATGAAACGAACGGCTCCCTGCTACCGCTACCACCTCACGACAGAAATTACACGATCCTCTGACCCTTTATAGTCGTTTTAACTTCACACAGATATTGCTTCTAATTAGAATTTAATTTGCTTAAAGACAGCGTTCGGCTGTACTTTTTCTTAGAACTATTTTATTCAATCTTCTTTCATGCAACTTGCTTCCTCGAAACACGATCCCAGAATCCCTTTCTTCAAATCAACTGCTCGATCTCTATACCGGCGATGTCGGATGATCAACGGTACCTTATCTACCACCTTTTAGTTATTGCCTTAAACATATGTATAAGCTTCTCTACAGGGAGTTCTGTACATGATTCAAAGTTAAGTATGTGTTCGAATTCGAACCCTCTCGCTCTACCCAATCTTCTCATTCCAGTTGCGTCAACACAATGTAATCAGTAAAACCCTATAGTGATGGTCTACATCATCTATGGCACCCCGTCTATTTTCACCACGAGCTTTTGCGATACGATCTCTTGACAGTAGCTGTTTGCTTGTCAAAAACAACAACAAATACACAAACCGGAATGACATTTGGATTTTTTTTTCACGCAACAAACCAGCGTAAATCTGTGATAATCTTCTGATTGTGTCTCATTAACCTACCCATTAAATCGCTTTGATCGAGCTCCAGTCGATGAACGCTATGTGCTGGTTTGCCTAGGAGACTTTGTGTTCCTTGTGTCAAGGCATACGACACTTTCGGCAAACGTTTTCTTCGTTTCGATGTTTGCTGCGCGTCCAGTATCCACATCCTGTATTTTCCTGACAAATGCCTCTATCTTAAATGTCTCAATCACTTTAGCTGACGAATCGGCATAAGCCAAATGAGCAAGCCGCTCTATGTCTGTTGCATTTCCTACGATGGGGAAAACACCTACTTCGTGCACTATTTTAAATTTGTTAATCCGCCTCCACTCTGAGCGAACTTTCAGGAACAATTTTTGGAACTTTGCGTGGTTCCTAATCAGGGATTTCAGGGCACTGCATTTCCGTCCAGAGTATGGGTACCATGGGCATATAATTCGACTTCTAGTAATTCACACCTACAATTAGTTATAATAATTCTTTTTCTAGTAATTCAGTAGGATTATTAGAATTCTAAAAAAATGTTGGTTCAAAAAATAAAATCTAACCGAATTAGGTAATATAATTTAACTCACATTTGCTTGTTCCATTTTATAATAGTTATTTAATAGTTACTTATATTAGTTATATAAGTAGTAATATAATATTTAAGTAGTCAGAATAGTATGAATTTAACAATTTCAAAAAAACATAGTTTTAACTTGCGTGTAAAAATTTAAATATAAATTTGATTTTCAAAAATTACAAAGGTTTTTCGACAGCTCATAAGCAATAGAAAAATACAATCGAATCTTTCCTATTCCTTTTTTTCACAGAAACACTGTTTTCGATATATTCTTATAATATTGGGATTGAAATAAATATCAATCGAATAATTTGACGATTAGAATATTTTCATATTTCGATTGCTTTTTTACAGAAACAGAACGTTAAAAAATGACGTCAGAATGACATATAATCGAGAGAACTAATAGAAAAGAGCGATCGAAAAGAGCTAAAAATGAGCTGCTGGGCGTGAGTTTAATATTCTGCCGTTTTTTGCAATATTTTATGGTAATAAAGTTCCCATCTCATTATCTCTGGTATGGGACGATGCTAAGAGATATCAATATTTACAGAAAAAAATCACTTAACTTTCAAATATTTTAAATATAAATATAATAACACAAATATATTTTTAAAAAGTAGAATTCCTCCTTAAGAAATGAAGTACCGAACCTTATAATGTATCACCACACGAAAACGGTGACGAACACGAAAACGTTGACGAACACGACACAAAAACGAAATTAATCCCCGCTCAGATACTGTAACTCCTTCGTTTCAGTTTATTGCTCTTGGGATCTACAGCAACAACAGACTAATATTCATTGAACCACTTAAGTTTTTTCTTTCCGAAGATCACGACTAAAACCCCACCTTGTAATCGAATGCTTCATAAATTTCAGAATTAATAGTAAAATAACACATTTTATTTATTGTACATTAAATTGGGGTAATCGTGTTCAGAACAATGAATTAGAAAGCCCACCACAAACCGTATGTCGAGTATACCTTTTATATTACTCAATATACTTTTATAGGATACTTTTTATATAACCCGAGCAAAATTTATAATAAATCAAATACAAATTTCATGGTTATTAATAACTTCAAAAATGTGCACATATAAACTTCCCCTCAATCCTCCTTTCATACTAATATGCAGCAACGCTTTTCAGCTGCGACGAAGGCTTTTTGTTATCGTAAAATTTTGCGACATTTTTGTGAATTATTCGTCTTACATTCTCAAGTGACTTCCAATCGAACGTAAAAAACACCCTCAAGAAACCAGATTTCGATTCGTCTTCGTTAAGTTTTCGTTATCGTTACTTTGGCGCACTTCTTCATATTTTTTTCGTTAAATCGACGAAAGGAGGGGAAATTGCAAAAGGGAATCGGAGATTGAGTTTCGTTTTCGTGATACATTATAAGGCCGCCTTTGTGAATACAACAGCTGATACATTTTTCTTATTTTGTGAGACGGCGTCGACTTTGTGAATATCTTATTTTCCTATGCAAAAGCTTTCATAAGCGTATAAGCACGGCAAAATAAACACGATTATTACGCATGACATCCAAATTGAACCAAATTAATTTTGAATATATTTATTAAAAAGCGAACGTATCACGCGTTTTGACTTTTTAGTAGGACATTCCGGGTAGTCAACATAAAAATGGATAGAATGTCGGAATCAGAGATAAAGAGATAGGACACTCGCACTAATCCACACACATTTTATGCATACTTTCACAAAAAGGTACAAATTTCTTAGGAAATTGGTACAAATTGGTACACGCTAACGACGCTCTACCGTGCGTCAATGCTAGTGGTATCGATTATAAGGGGGCCTTAGGTGAAAAAAAAACAGAAAATTAGTTTGGGTTTATTAAATGTTTGATTTATTATTTCTTATTTTTTAAATACTTGATAAATAAAATGTTATGATTCTGTCTTTGAGAAACGGAAGTTAGTATAATTAGAATATATTTCATCATAATAAAAGAGAAAACGGAATTAGAATGATTTCACTGCCACAAAACAGAGATCATACAAAAGCATTCTACTATAATCAATTTAGTATTGTCTCAATGTTAAATGGTAACTATATATGTATCCACATTTTCTATTATATTTTAAGAATTATATATTTCCTGCAGTTTTGGGGTCCTTCTATCTCCGTGAGCACCCATTGATTGATTTAAAGTAAATTCAAGGTGAAATCATTTTTTTTCAAAACATTGGATAACAGATGTGTCTACTCAATGACATTATACTCGTTAGGCATGCACTGCAAACAAAAACAACAGCAGGCGAGCTCACACGTATTGTGTTCGTGAATTCAACAGCCTATAAAAAATGGCCATTATAACGAATTTATAATTTACAGCAACGAGTGTCCGATCTCTTTATCTCTGGTCGGAATGAGAAAACGTCAAAAATATTTTACTCGCCAGTATGTTCCTCAGTGCATCGGTTATGTTTTGCTATTGTTGAAATATGGTATCGTAGTTTTTAAATATCGCGTTGACATATTACAGAATATACAAAGCGAAATTTAGAAAATTGGCACAAAACTTTTTATTAAATGTTAGATGAATAAAGGCCTGTTCACTTATAAATCAAAGCGTTTTATTTTGGTCTACGTTAAACACTTCTTGATTGAAACAACAATATTGCAGTGTTTAAAACAGCGACAGCAGCATCTATTTGGATATAACGATTGGATATGTAATGGACATTTATAAAAAGCTAGGTAAGTTTGGTGTGAAGAATGTGACGAACTGGATTTTTACGTCCAAAAAAAGGTTTCTGCCCAATATTGTGTGTATTCTGACTACGTTCATGTGTCTTCAGGTATATAAATATAAATAAGGTTTCAGAAATAATTTACATGAAGTTTATATCATTTAACATACATGTTTAACATACATGGCTATATCACTTGACTTGAGTTTTCTTTGAAAGGATCGTGTACGTAAGATATTAATAAGAGAAAATCTGGACTTTGGAACTACAACGAACTATTGGGTCATATTCAATAAATAAGAATGTTGTTTTTAATTCAGAAACCACACACAGTGGATCACGAACGAATGGAAATTTTTGAATACGTTTTCCTTGCAATCGACTGAAATTTTGGATCACATCTGCACTGAATCGCAGTTATACATGTTTCAAGGTCAGAGTCATGGGCCTCCAAACAAAATAGGTACAATGTTCAAATTTTCTACGCTTGTGTGTAAACTGAGGACAACATTCGTTGGGCTTTTCTTAACTTTGTGGCCCTCTAAAAAGGGCTCTATTTTTGGGTACTTTGGAGCAGTTTCCTTATTATATTGTACGATATTGAGACATAAGAAATTGAAATAAAATTATACGTAATTTGAAAAAAAATTAAAAAAACCGAAAAAAATGCAAGACCCTTGGCGCCGGAACCCTCAAAATGATCGAAAGTCGAAGTTTTTAAAAAATAAAATTTCGGATTTGTAAAAACAATTTTAAAACCAATTTTTTATTTCTATCTAGCCCTTAATACAGTCTGCTAAAATGATCTGTTTCAAAATCACAGACGCAAGGAACAAAATGGCTAAGACACCAAATTAGCAGTTAATTAAATATGTCAAAAGTTATATTTTTTGTTTGCTACCAGGCGTTTATAAAGAATATTTTACTTTGTCTTGTACAAAATCTTCTAAAATCTTTTCTTTAATCATTGCATATTATGGCTATTTTACCTAGCAAGATAGAGGCAATATTTAATAAGAAGGATTTGGATTGGCATCTGGTCTTATGTCCAGTATTCTCGTAGCCGCCACAGACCGGGTGTTCGAAATAAATGGACTCGATGCGGTATATAAAAGTAGAGTAATTTATATATTTTTCTCCACTGCATTTTCTAATGTTATATTTCCTTAAAAATCTATAATCTCATTTCTCTTTTCCTGAGCTTCTTTTGATAAATTCCCTATTGGTAACAAATGGCGCTGAGTGTTTTCGCTATTGTTGGTTGGTCTGCAGTTAAGCCATTATTGGTCTGCATTAAATTACATTTAAGCATTCTATTAAGCTGACTTCTCTTATCGGGTACCAGTCCCGTTGCGGTGTGGGCGACAAAATGGCAGTGACCAAAGTGCATGCTGGGTTCACTTGCCAAGAACTATGCACCCAGGTTCCGGGGCCTCACCGAAGGCTTTAAAGCGGTACCACGGGTGATGCGCACCTTAAGGGTCTTCTAGACCCCGCTAAATGTAAATCCCACGCATATAGCGCATCGTGGGTAGGCTTCTCACCTAGTGAGAGCTTCGTGCTGGCTGTGGGACCACCCAAAGTTACGCGGGTAGAGATGAAAGAGTCTCTGCGTAGAGTTGCGTGAGGAGGCCGCCTCCGACAACTCGGCTGCCGGGAGCCAAAGACCGGAAGAGGCTTTAGATGGTGCTAGATCGTAACTTGCGAGGAATGTCCTGCCATTACCCCAGGCATTCCACTTGCGGGATGGCCCGCCGTGGACTTAAGCCATCAATGGCAGGCGTCCACGTAAAACACAAGACAGCAATCTGACCTCTTAAGCTAACTTCCTGATGAGTCGTACTCATAGTCACTTTTGATTTAATTTGTTATTTTGTTCTTGAATTTCTAAAATCGAAATCAGCATACCTTGAGTAAGTGCTCCACGAAGCTAATCCTTTCGTGTAACGGTGAAAGTGCAAGTTCATATTTCTTAGTGTCCCCAAGAGATGATAATGGTGAAGCTGCTGGCACAATCTGCCATTCGATATTGGCTAGAGAGTTTCAGCTTTTATTCCATTGACCTCTTCAACGATAAGTTCTTTGGTTTCTTTCTTAAACTCGAATTTTATGGTTCTGCAAAATTTTATGAAATTTGGAACAGAGTTTATCCAAACATCAATTCTTGTTGTTGGGTTAGTCGATGGTATGGAATCTGGTAGCTGCTCGCTTAATCGCAAAGGTACAATTAATGACATCAGCAAGTCTGCGAATGAAGAATCTTCATCTAGCGCTATTTTTATAGTGTTTCTAGTCTGAGGATTCACTGCAATCCCATTTGCAGAAAATCGTTAATTAAATATCCCCCATTTTTCTTAATTCTGACCCATTAAATGTTTTGATGATTCTCTCCGTTGTGTGATATAAGGTATTGGAGCTAATATTTATATGAAACTGCTCCTTACAGGCTTTTTAAAAAAAATGCATATTAAATCTAAATGAGAAAGAATGCCAACATTGGTCTAGCCCGTGCTTATACACCCTACATCCGTAGTAAAAATTTATAGCCTGATCCTAATGGTCAGCATGCGGCGCAGGCCACTTTTAATATTACGCTTATCTTTTCTTGATGAACTTAGATAAACTTATTAACACAACTCTTGACAAAGGTGTCCCCATGTGATAAATGGCGCATGTTACGCCCATTTTGTGGAGTGATAGTATCTAACACCAACACCTCGGTTATAAAATTGCAGCTTGAAACATATGTAGAAACTGATAAATCGACTTATTATATATATATATATATATATATATATATATATATATATATATATATAT